>DF358968.1:54226-70229 GCA_000787875.1 Solanum virginianum | reverse complement strand
CCGATCCCTACATGGTGATATAATGTAGGCATAAAATATGCGTTAGTACTTGGAATATACTAAGTACGCGGGGTGCAATGCAACAAAGATATAAGACATAATAATCAAAATGAATAATCATAGACAATGGATGTAATCTCAATATGGCATGTATGATCAATGCTTGTGATAAAATATGCATGTAGACATTCAACTTGGATATATAGCATACATATAATTAGGAAATAGATGAGCATATATATAGCATACATAGGTAGGAGGAGGCCTTAACCAACATATAAGACCAAGCGAGCCACTACTTGGAATTTTGAAGCATGACACCCCTTCGAAAAGATGTGGTCTACTTGCAAGGTAAACCATACTTGACCCCACTTGAGGGGAAACATGAACTAGATGGATCCATTAGTAAAGCCCTATTTAGGAAAATAATATAATCATATGATGGCAGATATTTTAGAGCCTAAGGACTTTATATAAGACCCCTTGAGTCGAGCCCCTACTTTAAGCCTCAATCGGTACTAAGTCTAATCCCACAGAATACTTGAAATAATCATAAATATAATTATAACATGAGTAACTTGTAAAGACATGATAACTTGGCATGAGTAGCTCATTCACATACTTGACCCCTACATGGCATATACCTTATACTAGGGGGTAGAAAACAATACATGGATTTGACCTCTTCTAGTAGGTATTGCATTTCACATGATGGTAGAAACTTGTAACATGCTTGACCCATACTAGTGAGCTTAACTTGAACATGAGTATAAAATAGTAATCATGCATGACCCTTCAATTAGACATAATTGATGTAGTTTAATCAAACATGGTGGGTATTTGAAAACATGTACAAACCATGCACTTTATAAAGTAATAACCATAAGAGAGTAAAATCATCCAATTTAAAGTCATGAAAATCAACTCACCAACATAGTAGTAAAACCCTTATTTTGGGTATTATGAAATCCATCTCAAAAGTTTACAATAGTTCATAGTTTTCATAGCTCATACTATGGATAGTCTCAATAGATATAAATTGACTCATTGAATAAAATTAAAATAGACATTCATGCATAATCGATTAATACTTGATAAAACCCAACATAATTTATATTCATAATGCATAATAAGAGATATCCATAAGAAATACAAATTGAAATCATGCAATTTTCATAAAATGAGAAAGTTGGGCTCCATGGGTGAAAGGACCAATGGATGAAGACCCACATACCTTAAACCTTGAATTTCTTGAAATTAAATCGTGGAAGACTTGAGACTTGATTTGGGTTCTTGAAATCCAACGCTTGTTCTTGAAATCCTTAAATTTGAATGGGGGTTTTGATAATGTTTTAGAGAGGTTTTGAGAGGATTTTGTGAGTTCTAGAGTTGAAACATGGCTAAGGATAGAGGATTTTCATGTTTAAATAGGCATTGAGTTATTACCCAAATGCCCTTGGACGAACTAGAAAAAATAGGGAAAAAATTACACTAGTTCGCACCCTAAGCACGACGTGAACAGACACGTACCTAAAATAACACTGTGTCGCGCCCTACTATTTCTGATGTCCGTTGCGAAAACTATTTTTCACTATGGGTCTTTCTCACGACCCAAGCCTAGGTCCCAGATATGATACGACGAATGGGGAATCCGAAGGGACCCCAACCAAGCCTCTTAACATATCATTACACATCTTTGATCGCGGAAGCAATTAAATAACAATAAAAGAGTAGAAATAAGGGAACATGGGGCTAAGGAGCATCTTTAATAGCATAAAACATAATAGAGTATGAAATTGGTCGCGAAAGCAATTAAATAACATAAAGGAGTAGAAATAAGGGAACACGGGGCTAATAAACATCTTTTATATCATAAAAACATCATAGAGTCAAGAGAGTCAAGGCTCATAGCAACATTATATAGCTTGTCCAACAACACCTCTAAACATAGAACTTAACGGGGGCCAAGACAAACAACGGGGCTCATCCTCATAGTCAAGCATACAATTAAAAAGAAAGTGAGTCTTTATACATAAAAAAAAGATCAAGTCAATGCCCTCGAATTTGAGCACTCACCACTTTCTTTGTAGGGAAATCACACTAGCCATATGGAGGAGGAGGATGATCAAGTGGGGCTCCGGTTCCTATATGGTAACATAAATGTAGGCATAGAATATGCCACGTGGAGAAGGAGGATCAAGTGGGGCTTCGGTTCTTACATGGTATCATCATGTAGGCATAGAGTATGCATTAGTACGTTTGAATGTACTAAGTATGTAGGATGCAATGCAACAATAGATAGGCAATATAGTCAAAATGCATAATTAGGAAATAGATGAGCATAAAACAATATGACATACATGAATGATACTTGAAGTAAACATGCTTGTATATAGAACATATTATATGTCTAGGAAGAGACCATCAATAGTAACTAAGGCCTACCACCTCCTTGGTGAGGCAATTGAGGTACAAATCCCTAAACAAAGTTTCACGAGCCTACTATTCCCCAAGCGAGGCAATTGAGGTACAAACCCCGCAACAAGGTTGCACGGGCCTACTACCTCCTGAGCGAGAAATTGAGGTACAAACCCCCCAATAAGGTTGTACGGGCCTACTACCTCCCGAACGAGGCAATTGAGGTAAAAATCCCCCAACAAGGTTGCATAGGTCTACTACCTCCCAAGCTACGCAATTGAGGTACATACCCCCAATAAGGTAGTTCGGGCCTACTACCCCCCGAACAAGGCAAGTGATCAACTTCTAACACTATAGATACTTTTCATAAAAATCAACACATTTATACCATCCTTTTATCATCATAAAAGCATACAAATCATAGGTCATGCAATAGATCATCAAAAGCTCAAGAACCCTAAACCAGACATTTTATCAAACACTTGGTGCATGTGTAATGCTAGTGTAAAATCATTCAATTAAAGAGTGAAATCATGCAAGACATCTTGAAGTAAATCATCCCACCAATACTTGGTAACATCATTATACAATATACATCAAAACTCGTCGTCAAATCTGAAGATAGATAAAAGATTCATGCTCAAAACATGCTAAATCAGTCATAATTTCATGAAATCCTAACATATTGTGCAATGAAATTCATAATAAGTAAGACCTATGAATAAATCAACTTTAAATCATGCAATTTTAGGTAAAAAAAAGCTTAGGAATCATGGGTGAAAGGAACCCATGAAAGAAACCCACATACCTTAACTTTGGAG
Source organism: Solanum virginianum (assembly GCA_000787875.1). Lineage (NCBI taxonomy): Eukaryota > Viridiplantae > Streptophyta > Magnoliopsida > Solanales > Solanaceae > Solanum > Solanum virginianum. Next base: position 66,990 of record DF358968.1, on the reverse strand, counting down.
AATTCTTGAAGAAGATTGGAGAAGGAGACTTGAAGTTTTAATGAGAACCTTAAGATCCATATGAGTTTTGGGACTTGAAATTTGGAGACGAATATTGTCTAAGTGTTTGAGAGAGTATTTGGGAATGTCTTGGATGATATGAGGATGAAATAAGGCTAAGTGTAGGTATTTTCTCGCATGGGAGGGTTTAGGTCCAAGACAAAAAAGTCTTGGACCAAATAGAAAACTGTACACAATAATGAATTGAGGCGCGCCCTTGGGGCGTCGCGCCTTGGGCGTGAAAACCTCTCTGCAATGCGATTTTTGAGAAAATGAAATTGCAATTCGTTTGCTCGAAAATTGAGGTTAGACCCATTTCCCACTCAATTTGACCACCTAATCAAGAATATAAAGTCAAATTTTTGATATCGTACACAGATTTTGAGATATATGGAAATTACAATTCTAGGCACTTCTGAGGCACATTTTTGGGCACTTTTTGGAGTCGTTTCAATATCTCCCCCTTGGGAGCATTCGTCCCCCAATGTCAAAGAAACGTATATGAGAAAAGTAATCATGAAGAAATCAGCCTAAACAAGAATGCAACACACTTAAAACACCATTTTTTTCGGCCTCCCAAGTAGCACTTTCGACTTGTTGGTTCATCCAAAGGACCTTAATGGAAGTAACATCCTTATTCCTCAACCTCTTGGCTTGTCTATCCAAGATCTATACTGGAACCTCTTCACATGTCAAGTTATCTTCAACCACACCCACAACATCAAGAGGCACAATAGCATTAGGGTCACCCATACACTTCCTCAACATAGACACATGGAAGATCAGATAGACCAATTCTATTCCACTAGGTAACTCCAACTCATAGGCTACCTTACCAATCCTCCTCATCACCCTATAAGAACCCAAAAATCTTGGACTTAGTTTACCCTTCTTACCAAAATGAACCACACCCTTCATGGGTGACACCTTCAAATAAACCCAAGTACTACCCCTAAATGACCCTGGACTTAGTTTACCCTTCTTACCAAAATGAACCACACCCTTCATGGGTGACACCTTCAAATAAACCCAGTCACTGACTTTAAACTCAAACTCCCTCCTTCTCACATCGGCATAAGACTTTTGGCGACTTTAGGTTGTTCTTAATCTTCCTCTAATCATCCTTACCTTTTCCATAGCATCCATAACCAGATCCAGATCCAACAAAACCATTTCTCCAACTTCAATGCACCTAACTGGTGATCTACAACGTCTACCATAGATGGCCTCAAAATGAGTCATACCAATGCTAGAATGATAGCTATTGTTATAGACAAACTCATCCAATGGAAGATGATCATCCCAACTATCCTTGAACTCCAAAATACAAGACACAAGAATGTCTTTAAGAGTTTGGATAGTTCTTTCGGCTTGGTCATCCGTTTGAGAGTGAAACACACTTGCTCTAAGCATATCTTCAAGGGATTAGATGGTCCTCTCAGCTTGGCGATTCGTTTGAGGGTGGAAGGTTGTAGAAAGCTTAACTCTAGTACCAAGACCCCTTTGAAAGGACCTCCAAAAGTGTGAAGTGAATTATGCACCACGATCCGATATGATGGACAAAGGAACCCCATACAACCTCACCAAGTCATAAATGTACAACCTAGCATAATCTTCAACCCCATATGTAGTCTTAACTGGTAGAAAGTGAGCTGATTACGTCATCATATCAACCACAACCCAAATTAAATTAAAACCTTTTCTAGTTTTAGGCAACCCAACCACAAACTCCATATTAATCTCTTCCTACTTCCAAGTAGGAACCTTTATGTCTAGGGCTAGGCCACCTGGCCTTTGGTGTTCGCCTTTGACTTGTTGGCAACTAATCATAGTCCTTAAGAAGTTCTAACCATCTTCTTTGCCTCAAGTTGAGATCTTTTTGAGAGAACACATAAGCAGACTCTTATGATCACTAAACACATCAAGATGCACCCCATACAAATAATGGCGCCAAATCTTCAATACAAATACCACGACGGCTAGTTCAGGATTATGGGTAGGATAACTCTTCTCATGCACGTTGAGTTTTCATAAGAAGAACCATGAGCCTCATCAAGAATCTTTTCTCTCAAGCCATCAACACGAGGCACACATAAATCTCTACCTTGCCATCTTTTATCAAGGCCTTCAATTCTAACAAAGAGGAGTCAAGATCTTGCTTAGCTTTCACCTCCTCAACCAATAAAGATTTAGAACCATCAACAACAACAACATTACCATTATTCACCTCTTCCAACCTAACCCTCAATCTAGCCAATCGATGGACCTCCCTAGCCACCTCTTTGCCACTATCATCAACATGAGCTAGGCTACCCATAGGCACCCTACTCAATGCATCCGCTACCATATTAGCTTTACCAGGATGATAATGCACACTCATATCATAGTCCTTAAGAAGTTCTAACCATCTTCTTTGCCTCAAGTTGAGATCTTTTTGAGAGAACACATAAGCAGACTCTTATGATCACTAAACACATCAAGATGCACCCCATACAAATAATGGCGCCAAATCTTCAATACAAATACCACGACGGCTAGTTCAGGATTATGGGTACATGAACTCTTCTCATGCACGTTGAGTTTTCAAGAAGCATAGGCTATCCCCTTACCATTTTGCATTAGAACACAACCCAAACCAACTCTAGAAGCATCCAATACACAATAAATCCTTATAGTCCTTCCGGTAGTGACAATATGGGAGCGGACACAAGTTTATCTTTCAATATTTGGAAACTCTTTTCACACTCATCGGTCCATACAAATTTGGATTTCTTTGAGTCAACTTGGTCATAGGAGAAGCAATAGAAGAGAACCCATTCACAAGCCTCCAATATTAACCCGCTAAGCCCAAGAAGCTCCTAATATCCGACGGTGTCAATGGTCTAGAGCAGTTTCTAATCACATTCGTCTTTTTAGGATCCGCCTTAATACCATCTCCCGACACCGCATGACCTTGGAAGGCAACCTTTTTTAACCAAAATTCACATTTTTCATACTTGGCATACAACTTCTTTTCCCTCAATCTTTGTAGTACTACCCCTAAATGACCCTTATGCTCCTCCTCACTATTTGAATAGATCAAAATATCATCAATAAAGTCACAACTAATGAATCAAGGTAGGGTTTGAAGACCCTATTCATAAGATCCATGAAGATAACCAGTGCATTGGTCAACTCAAAGGACATCACCACAAACTTAAAATGCACATACCTAGTTCGAAAGGGCATCTTAGGAATATCACACTTTCTCACCTTCATTTGATGATACCTGGACCGAAGATCAATCTTAGAGAAGTGGCTAGCCTCTTACAATTGGTCAAACAAATTATCAATCCTTGGAAGAGGATACCTATTCTTGATGGTGACCGTATTAAGTTATCGGTAGTTAATACACATTCTAAGAGGCCCATCCTTCTTCTTCACAAACAACACCAGTGCACCCCAAAGTGATTGGCCAGGCCTAATGAAATCCTTCTCCAACAAGTCTCTTATTTGCTCCTTCAACTCCTTTAACTCCTTCTGGGCCATATGGTAATGGGGAATAGAAATGGATTGAGTATCGGGGAGGAGGTCTATACCAAAATCTATTTTCCTTTTGGGAGGAACACCGGGAAGATCATTTGGAAAGACATCAAAAAACTCATTTACCATCGGAACCAACTCTATGGGAAGGACTTTGGACTCCATATCCCTAAACCTTACAAGATGATAAAGACACCCCTTAGAGATCAACTTGCGGGCTTTAATGCAAGAGATGAATCTACGCTTGACCACCATATTATGACTCCACCACTCAAGAATGGGTTCATTTGGGAATTGGAATTTGACCCTACGGGTTCTACAATCAATAGAGGCTTAGTATGCATGCAACCAATCCATCCTAAGAATGATATCAAAATTAATCATATCCAACTCAATAAGATGACAAGGCAATATTTTATGCAAGATCAAAATGAGACAATTTCTATAGACCTTTCTAGCAACAATAAATGCACCAATAGGAGTAGACACCTCATATGACTCACACAATAATTCAGGCTCAACATGAAACATTTTCGCAATAAGAGGAGTAACAAAAGAAAGAGTTGCACCCGGGTCTATTAATGTATACACATCAAAATCAAAGACTTTTAACATACCGGTAATGACATCGGGTACCTCATCAACCCTTTGTGTCCCTGTAAAGTATAAAACCAATTGTGCCTTGGGGAATCATCTTTTTGACCTCCTATCCCCAAAGGAACCACATTAGCACCCCGTCCTTGAGGATGAACATCCTTAACCTTGTTGTGATTACGTGGGCAATCCATCATTTTGTAGCCCACTTCCCAACAACTATAACAAGCATTAGTAGCCCTCAAGCATGGGCCACCATAACCCTTACCACCTCTTGGACACACGGGTCTAGGTATCACACCACCACCCTCTTGAGGCCTTGGGTAGTCATTGGCAAATCTCTCACTAGGAACATGAGAAGACCCTTGGCCTTGGTGAAATCGGCCACCCTTGGTACTTTGGAACTTACCATTAATATGGGCCTTCTTGGCCTCATAACCTCTTCTCTTCCTTAATTTCCCTGCCTCTAATTGTTCGGCATAAGTCATCAAGCGGGATAAATCCATGTCATTGATCAATATAGCGGTACGACGTTCTTTACTTACCAAATCAAAAAACCCATCATAAACTTATTTATTCTAGACCTTGGGTCGGCAACCAGGTGTGGAACATATTTTGAGAGTTGGTTGAACTTGAGGGGATACTACCTCACACTCATATATCCTTATTTCACGTTCATGAACTCTACCAATTTAGCTTCCCTAAGCTCAAGAGGAAAGAATCGATTGAGGAAAGCCGCCTTAAAATCCTCCCATAGTATCATATTATTGTTCCCCTTCTCCTCCTTCCATTGAGTGTACCAATTTTAAGCCACCCCCTAGAGTTGGTAAGCCGGCAACTCCACCTTTTCTTCCGACCTCATACCCATTATGGACAATACCTTGTGTACCTCATCAATAAAGTCTTGAGGGTCTTCATCCACCTTAGACCCATTGAACTCCGGTGGGTTCATCCTCATAAAATCTCTCACCCGATATACCAAAGTAAGAGCATGAGGGGCTTGGGTCCCTTGATTGGCTTGATTAGCCACAACTTGTGCAAGCAAAGTGGGAGCATCCCGGAGTTCACCATGAGCTGGTTGTTCCTCGGGTATGTAGGCTCTTCTTCTTCTAGTGTTAGGCATGATCTAGCATAGAAAGAACAATCATTAGGGGGAAACCTTACCTTAACTTCTATAGCATGACATAGAGTACGAAAAAGGAAAATATTTCTTAAGACGTCTCATAGCCTCTTACTCATAGTTGTGGTGCGCAACACAACCATGAATAAGACTCTAATCGACGCGGTATGTTGGATGTCGAGGACCATTAACAACCTAGTGTTCTGATACTAAGTTTGTCATGACCCATGCCTAAGGCCTAGACGTGAGACGGCGCATGGGGAACCCGAAGGGACCCTAAGTAAGCCTTTTAAGATATCATTATACATTCTTGGTCGTGGAAGCAATTAAATAACTATAAAAGAGTAGAAATAAGGGAAGATGGGGCTAAGGGACATCTTTCATAGCATAAAACATCATAGAATAAAGAGAGTCAAGGCTCATAGCATCAATACATGTTTTGTGCAATAATACTTCTAAACATAGGATTTCGTGGGGGCAAAGACAAGCAACCGAGCTCACCCTTATAGTCAAGCATACAATAAAAAGGAAAGTGAGTCTTTATACATAGCAAAGTATTAAGTCTATATCCTCGAAGTTGAGGACTCAGCCCTTGCTTTGTAGGGTAATCACACTAGCCACGTGGAGGAGGATGATGATCAAGTTGGGCTCCTGTTCCTATATGGTAACATCATTTAGGCATAGAGTATGCGTTAGTATTTTTGAATGTACTAAGTATATAGGATTTAATGCAACAATAGATAGGAAACACAGTTAAAATGCATAATTAGGCAATAGATAAGTATATAACAATATGACGTGCATGAATGATACTTGAAGTAAATATGCTTGTATATAGAACATATTACATATGTAGGAAGAGACCATCAGTAGTAACTAAGGCCTACCACCTCCTTGGCGAGGCGATTGAGGTACAAACCCCTAAACAAGGTTGCACGAGCCTACTAACCCCCAAGTGAGGCAATTGAGGTACAAATCCCCCAACAAGGTTGCATAAGCCTACTACCTGCTGAGGGAGGAATTGAGGTACAAACCCCCCAATAAGGTTGCACAGGCCTACTACCTCTCGAGCGAGGTAATTGACGTATAAATCCCCCAACAAGGTTGCATAAGCCTACTACCTGCTGAGGGAGGAATTGAGGTACAAACCCCCCAATAAGGTTGCACAGGCCTACTACCTCTCGAGCGAGGTAATTGACGTATAAATCCCCCAACAAGGTTGCTTGGGTCTACTACCTCCCGAGCTACGCAATTGAGGTGCATACCCCCCAACAAGGTAGTTCAGGCCTACTACCCCCCGAACAAGGCAAGTGATCAACTTCCAACACTATAGATACTTTTCATAAAATCAACACATTTATACCATCCTTTCATCATCATAAAGGCGTACAAGTCATAGGTCATGCAATAGATCATCAAAAGCTCAAGAACCCTAAACCAGACATTTTATCAAACACTTGGTGCGTGTGTAATGCTAGTGTAAAACCATTCAATTAAAGAGTGAAATCATGCAAGATATCTTGAAGTAAATCATCCCACCAATACTTGATAACATCATTATGCAATATACATCAAAACTCAGTCATAATTTCATGAAATCCCAATATATTGTGCAATGGAATTCATAATAAGTAAGACTCATGAATAAATCAACTTTAAATCATGCAGTTTTAGGTAAAAGAATCACTATACAGTAAATTTCTTAATATACAAGACCCACATGTAAAATCAATTTTAAATCGTGCAATTTTAGTAAAAAGGGAGCTTCGGCACCATAGGTTAAAGGACCTAATTGTTCAACACCACATACCTTGACTTTGGAGAACCCTTGAAGAAGATTAGAGATGGAGACTTGAAGCTTTAATGAGAACCTTAAGATGTGGATGAGTTTTGGGACTTGAAATTTGGAGATGAATATTGTCTAAGTGTTTGAGAGAGTATTTGGGAATGTCTTGGATGACATGAAGGGTGAAATAAGGCTAAGTATAGGTATTTTCACGCATAGGAGGACTTAGGTCCAAGATCAAAAAGTCTTGGACCGAACAGAAAACTGCACACAAAAATGAACTGAGGCGCGCCCTTGACAAGTCGCGCCTTGGGCGCGAAAACCTCTATGGAATGCGATTTTTGGAAAAATGAAATTGTGATTCATTTGCTCTAAAATTGGGGTTAGACTCATTTTCCACTCAATTTGACCCCCTGATCAAGAATATGAAGTTGAATTTTTGATATCTGGCATGAATTTTGAGATATATGGAAATTACGATTTTGGACACTTTCGAGGCTCATTTTTTGGCACATTTAGGGTCGTTTCAGTCTTCTAAAATCCGGGGGTTACCCTTTCCCCATGCAAATTTTCCCCCCAAACAAGAATATAAAGTTGAATTTTTAAAATTATGCACGGATTTTGAGATATTCGAGAAATATACTTATAAGGCAATCTGAAGCACATATGGGGTATTAGAATATCTTCCTCTTGGGAACATTCATCCCCAAATGTAAAAAAAACATGCATAAGAGAAGTAATTATGAAGCTTTCACCCTGACATGAATGCAACAAATGCACTTAAACATCATACTCAAAAGGTTTCATATATATGCATCAAAATCATCAAAACTTATCAACATGAACATGTATGTATAACAAAATGACATGAGGGCTGAAACTTAAGAGTTGAAATCATGGATAGGACTTTATTTATTACCTTCGGCTTGAGTAGAGTGGAAGAGTTATGGATATCGTTTCTTCATGTCCATTTCGGCTTCCCATGTGGTACTTTCAACTTGTTGATTCCTCCAAAGGATTTTGATGGATGTCACATCCTTGTTTCTCAACCTTTTCACTTGCTTGTCTAATATCTCTACTGGAATCTCCTCATAGGTCAAGTTATCTTCCACAATACCCACAACTTCTAAGGGCACCATAGCACTTGGGTCACCAACACATTTTCTCAATATTGACACATGGAAGCCCAGATGAACCATATTCATATCCATAGGCAACTCCAATTCGTAGGCAACCTTACCAATTCTCCTCAAAATTCTATAGCGTCCCAAAAATCTTGGGCTCAATTTCCCTTTCTTGCCAGTCCGAACCACACCCCTCATGGGTGAGACCTTCAAATAAATCCAATTATCAACATTAAATTCAAGGTCTCTCCTCCTCACATCGAAATAAGACTTTTGTCTACTTTGAGCCGCCTTCAATCTCTCCCTTATCAACCTCACCTTCTCCAAAGCTGGGCTAACAAAGTCATCTTCCCTACATTAAACCACCCAACCAGGAATCTACAACCCTTACCATATAAAGTTTCAAAGGGAGCCATGCCAATACTAGAGTGATAGCTATTGTTATAAGCAAACTCAATGAGTGAAAGATGTTCATCCCAACTACCTTTGAACTCTAAGACACAAGCCCTAAGCATATCCTCAAGAGTTTGAATTGTCCTTTCAGCTTGACCATTATATACAACTCGGCATAATCTTCGACACCATAAGTTGTTTTAACCGGTAGAAAGTAGGCCAACTTAGTCATTTTATTAATAATAACCCAGATAGAGTCAAAGTGTTTCCTAGTCCTCTGCTTCTCATCTTCCTAATCTTCTCCCCCTCAAGTTGTTCGGTATATGTCATAAACCAACCCAACTCCATATCACCCACAAGCATAGCAGTGCGGCACTCCTCCTTCACCAAATCGGACACCCCCAACACAAACTTGTTCATTCTTGATCTAGGATCGGCAACCAAATGAAGAGAATACTTTGATAGCTTGTTGAATTTGAAGGCATACTCCCTCACGCTCATGGAGCCTTACTTGACATTCACGAACTCCATCATTTTTGCCTCTCTCAACTCAATAGGGAAGAACCGGTTAAGAAAGGTCGCCTTGAACTCCTCCCAAGGAATGACATCATTGTTCCTCCTCTCCAATTTCCATTGCGCGAATAAAATTTGAGCCACACCCTTGAGTTGATAGGCCTCTATTTCCGCATACTCCTCTGAATTCACCCCCATGATAGCAAGCACTTTATACACCTCATTGATAAACTCTTGGGGATCTTCGCCGCTAGTTTCACCTTTCCCTCCAAACCCACCCCATGATAGCTAGCACCTTATATACCTCATCAATAAACTCTTAGGGATCTTCCTCTGTTTTGGACCCATGAAACTTCGGAGGGTTCATCCTTGTGAAGTCCCTCACTCTTGAGGCCTGAGTAGGAGCATGAGGAACTTGGGCCCCTTTATTCAATTGGTTAGCTATAGCATGGGCCAACATATTGATGTAATTTCGGTACTCAACTTAGGTAGCCCCTCCATCTTAAGGAACTTGAAAAGCAGGATGAGTCGATTGCTACTCGTGTGTACGGGCCCTTCTTGGTCTTCCCCTTGATAGTGGCATGTTCTAAAAGAGAAAAAGAGTATTCGTTAGGGGAGGAAGTCTTATCTTATCTAGAGCACGACATAGATCATGAAGAAGTAAAATATTTCCTAAAATGCCTCATATCCTTCTTTTCATAGTTGTGGCGCGCTTCACAACCATTAATAAGACTCTAATTGACACGGTGTGTTAGATTTCTGAGGATCATTAACAACCTAGTGCTCTGATACCATGGTTTTCAAAACCCAATCCTAGGGCCTAGACGTGACACAGTGAATGGGGAACCTGAAGGAACCCCAAACAATCCTCTTAGCATATCCTTCGTAGCGGAAGCAAAATAATCAGCAACAAATGACATTAATAAGAAGGGAAGTGGGACTAAGGAAAGTCTTTCATAATAGAATAAGAATAATATGAGTCAAGCTCGTAAATATAAACCAACATAATATCCAACAACACCTCTACTAGTAGATGGGAAGGGGGCCAAAACATCTCCCGGGCTCACCCTCATAGGTAAGTATCCAAAATATACATAATAAAGTCTTAACAAGCATGAATGAACATGTCACGGCCCAAGCGTAGGACCAAGACGTTACATGATGAATGAGAACATGAAGGGGCCCAAACAAGTCTCTTAGCATATCAATCCCACATCCTTGATCGCGGAAGCAAAGTAAACAACAAGAGATATAGTAAAAAAAGAAGCGACACTAAGGGAAAACTTTGATAATCATGAAAGCATAAAAGAGTCAAGCTCATAGCATAAGTACATCAAACTTTCCAACAACACCTTTAACATGTAATGGACCGAGGGCCAAGACCTTTTTCAGGCTCACCCTTATAATAAGTGTTCAACATAAAGAAGTCTCAAAATGGCAAGAGTAATAAAAAAAAGTGTCCTCGAACTTGAGGACTCACCAAAGCTTATCTCTAAAGTATCAACTAGCCACGTGGAGGATGAACAAAAGGTGCTCCGGTCCCTACATGGTAATATTATGTAGGCATAGAGTATCGTTAGTACATTTGAATGTACTAATTTTGAAGGAAGCAATGCAACAAGACATAAGCCAATATAGTCATAAGCATTAGATGTATAATTTGTATATGGCATGCATGATCAACGCTCATAATAAAACATGCTTGTAAACCATTCAACTTGCATAATACATAATAAATGTGTAGGAAGAGACCCTAACCGACAAAAGTAAGACCAAGCGAGCTACTACTTGGAATCTCGATGATTATCCCTCATTGGTAAAGAGGTGGTCTACTTGCTAAGGTAAGCCATATTTCACCTTATGGGAACCCGTCCCATTTCTTATGAAGTAACCCTTCTTACGGGAATCTATCCCATTGAGAAAAGGATTTCATGATAAAGTGCACTAAATGGATTCACTAGTATAACAAGGGTAAAGTATAATCCTATGTTGGCACATAATTTAGAGACTAAAGACTTTATATAAGGACCCCTGGGGTCGAGCCCCTATCTTGAAAACATGCAATTTTCATAAAAAGGAAGATTAGGCTCCATGGGTAAAAGGACCCAATGGATGAAATCTACATACCTCAAACTTGGGTTTTCTTGAAGTAAGCTTGAAGGAGACTTGAAGCTTGGATTGAGTTCTTGAGATCCGAAATTAAGCTTGAAATCCTTGAATTTGAATGAGATATTTGGTTAAGTCTTGGAGAGGGTTCTGTGTGATATAGAGGAAAATGGTTAAGTATGAGAGATTTCACATTTAAATGGGTATGGGGCTATGACCCCAATGTCCTTGGCCGAAACAAAAAAATTAAGAAAAATGTTGCACTGGTCCGCGCCCCTAGCATGATGCGGACACAAAATTACACTAGTTCGCGCCTGTGGCGCGTCGCGGCCAGGGCGCGGACAGACAATAGCACGTGAAAACTTAGCAAAAATTATTTTTCGCTATGAGTCTTCTAAAATCTAGGTTATACCCATTTCTCACTCAATTTTGTCCCCTGATCAAGAATATAAAGTCGTGTTTTTGAAATCTCGCATGGATTTTGAGATATATGAAAATTACGATTATGAGCATTCTGAAGCATATTTTTTGGGTGTTTTAATATCTCCCCCTTGGGAACATTCGTCCCCGAATGTCAAAGAAACATGCATAAGAGAAGTAATCATGAAGATTTCAGCCCGATATGAATGCAACAAATGCACTCAAATATTATTTCAAAAATCTCAACATAAATGTCAAAATCACCATAAACTTGTTAACATAAACATGAATGCATGCAAAATGACGTAAGGGCTAAAACTTAAGGCTTTAAATCATAGATAGGACTTCATTTGCTATCTTAAGTCTGAATAGAATGAAAAAGGTACAGATATCGCTTCTTCATGTCTGCTCTGGCCCCCTAAGTAAGGCTTTCGACTTGTTGATTCCTCCAAAGAATCTTGACAGGAGCTACATCCTTGTCTCTCAACCTCTTCACTATTTATCCAAAATCTCCACCGGGACCTTCTCATAGGTCAAATTATCTTCCACAATACCCACAACCTCTAAAGGCACTATAACACTTGGATCACTAACACATCTCCTCAACCTAGACACATGGAAGACCGGATGGACCATATTCATATCCATAGGCAACCTTACCAATTCTCCTCAAAACTCTATAAGGACCCACAAATCTTTGGCTCAATTTATCTTCCTTACCAAACCGGACCACACCCTTCATGGGTGAAACCTTTAAGTAAACCCAATCAGCAATCTTAAACTCAAGATCTCTTCTTCTCACATCGTAACATGACTTTTGCCCACTTTGAGCCGTCTTCAATCTTTCCCCTTATCAACCTCCCTTCTCCAAAGCTTCCATAACAAAATCCGGTGCAATCAAAGTCATCTCACCTATCTCACCGAGGTACCTTCCCGTAGTTTCTATCCATTCTCATGGAATCGGAAGGAATAGAATAGGATGATTCATGAACCTCTTTAAAAATGAACTCCCTCAACTCATCAACATTAGGCATACAAAATCTATCTTGGTACCTAAGAGTATCATCTCTCCCTTGGGAGAAAACCTCCACTTTACCATCTTTTACCAAGGCCTTCAACTCTAACAAAGCAGGATCAAGATCTTGTC
>DF358968.1:35600-54209 GCA_000787875.1 Solanum virginianum | reverse complement strand
AGATCTTGTTTTGACTTTACTTCCTCAATCAAGGAAGATTTAGAACCATCAACAATCACTACACCCCCATTTTCAACTTCATCCAACCTAACCCCCAAACTAGCCAACCTGTGCACTTCTCTAGCCACCTCCTTGTCACCAACATCAATATGATCTAAACTGCCCAACCCAATCCTAAAAGCATCACAATAGCCACAAACCCTTTTAACCCTTCCGACAACGTCAGAATAGGAGCGGAGACAAGCTTGTCTTCTTTAAGGTCAACTTGGACATAGGGAAAGCAATAGAAAAGAAACCATTTACAAACCTCCGGTACTAACCCGCTAATCTCTAAGAGACTCCTAATATCTAACGGAGTCAAGGGTCTAGGCCCATTTCTTATCACTTTCATCTTCTTAGGATCCACCTTAATGCTATCACTCGTCACCACATGCCCTAGAAAAGAAACCTCTTATCCCTCAAGATCTACAACACCACCCTCAAATGATTCACATGCTCGTCCTCACTCCGGGAATAAATCAACTTATCCTCAATAAAGACCACCACAAATATGTCAAGGTAGGGTTTAAAGACCCTATTCATGAGATCCATAAATATAACTAGTGCATTAGTCAACCCAAAAGACATAATCACAAATTCAAAGTGCCCATACCTAGTTCGAAAAGCCATATTGGGAATATTAATCCCTCACTCTCACTCAGTGGTATCCGGACTGAAGATCAATCTTAGAAAAGTGACTAGCCCCTTGAAGTTGATCAAAAAGGTCATCGATCCTCGGTAGAGGGTACTTTTTCTTTTTGGCAACCTTATCAAGTTACCCATAATCAATGCACATTCTAAGAGAACCATTCTTTTTCTTCACAAACAACACCGGTGCACCCAAGGTGACTTGCTAGGCCTTATGAAAGCCTTTTCCAATATATCCCTCAATTGGTCCTTCAACTCCTTCAATTCCACCAGGGCCATACGGTAAGGGGGAATAGAAATGGGTTGAATATTGAGAAGGAGGTCTATGCCAAATTCTATTTCCTTTTCGGGAGGAACACCGGGAAGCTCATCGAGAAAGATATCAAGAAACTCATTAACTCGAGAACCGACTCAATAGGAATAACTTTGGACGCAACATCCCTAACTCTCACAAGATGATAAAGGCAATCCTTAGAAATCAACTTTTGGGCTTTAGGACAAGAAATGAATCTACCTTTGACCGCCACATTACGGCTTTCCCACTCAAGAACGGGCTCATTAGGGAATTGGAATTTCACCCTACGGGATCTACAATCAATGGAGGCATAATATACATGTAACCAATCCATCCCAAGAATAATATCAAAATCTACCATGTCAAGTTCAATAAAATCACAAGGTAAGACTCTATGCAATATAAATACGGGACAATCTCTATAGACTCTTTTAGCAACAATGGACTCACCATAGGGGGTTGACACTTCATAAGGTTCACACAATATTTCGGGACACACATGAAGCTTTTTAGCAACAAAAGAAGTAATGAAAGAAAGAGTGGCACGCGGGTCTATCAATACATACACATCAAAATCAAAAACCTTTAACATACGTGTGAAGCACCATGCCAAGTCTAGTGACCCCTAGAGGGGTATGGTTGAGAACGTCGACGGTCATCCTCATAATTTGTAGTATCCCATGGACAATGTCTCGACTCATGATCTTTTGCGCCACACTCAAAACATGCACTTGAACCGGTCAAATAATCTCCCGGATGGTACTTTCCATACTTGTAGCACGGAGGAGAAGCTTGAACGCCAACACCCTTGCCTTTTCTTTGAGCATATGGGCAATCAATAATCTTGTGGCCCATCTTGCCATACCGATACTATGCACCCGTGTTTCTCCAACATGTGCCACTATGGTTTCTCCCACATTTTGGGCACCTAGGACGAGTCATCCCACCATTGTCACCTTCAATTTGGACCTTTCTTCTCCCTTCTTTTGAGCCCACCGGGCAATCTATCATCTTACGCCCAACACCGCCACACTTGAAACAACCCTCAACTTCCGCCAAACACCTCCCTTGGTGTTTCTTGCCACACCCTTGACAAGTGACAAAAGGGATCCTTTTCTTTGTGTACTGGGGCACCGTTAGACTAGTAGAAGATCAAACACCCTCAACTCGAGCTCTTCTAGCCTTTCTCTCCCCCCCGTATCATTTGGAATCTCGGGGGCACCCGCCTGCTGGTTGAGTTGAGCGGTCACAGCTCTGGCCAATAGCCATAGAGCATTACGAATCTCCGCATTCGATAGGTCATCATCTTGTCCACCATCCTGAGTAGCTTAAGACATTTTTGAAACGTAATGGTTAAGAATCAGGAATAATTCTTAGAAGACTCAACTCTATCACATGACATAGATCATGAAGA
The DNA here is from genome assembly GCA_000787875.1 of Solanum virginianum. Lineage (NCBI taxonomy): Eukaryota > Viridiplantae > Streptophyta > Magnoliopsida > Solanales > Solanaceae > Solanum > Solanum virginianum. Next base: position 51,813 of record DF358968.1, on the reverse strand, counting down.
AGTGAAACACTTCCTAAAATGCCTCATAGCCTCCCATTCATAGTTGTGGCGCACTTCACAACGATGAATAGAACTCTAATTGACGCAGGGTGTTGGATCCCGAGGACCATTAGCAACCTAGTGTTCTAATACCAAGTTTGTGACGACCCAAGCCTAGGGCCTAGACGTGACACGGCTATTGGGAACCCCAAGGGGCCCAGATAAGTCTCTTAGCATATCAATCATACATCCTTGGTCACGAAAGCAAAGTAAACAGCAACAAGAGATATGGTAAAAAGGGAAGCGGGACTAAGGAAAATCTTTAATAATCATGAAAGCATAAAAGAGTCGAGCACTACAAGAAAAACAGTCTCTAAGGAAGGAAAATTTGGTCCCTAAAAGTTCAAATCTGGTCCCAAACTACTCATTTGGAACTAGAAAAGTATGGTCGCCACTCGTCGCAAATGTTTCTTTCGCTAATAGTCAATTAGGACGAGATTAAAAGGTTGGTCCCTATATGTTTTTTGAGACGGGAAAACAGTGTGGTCGTTATATTCTTTTTAGATACCAGATATCTAGTTTTAAATAGACCTTTTATATTTTTGAATTCGGGTCGTTAATCCTCATTTGCAGCCTTCTATAGGCTGGTCCCTATATGTTTTTTTGAGATGGGAAAAAATGTGGTCTGTTATATCCTTTTTAGAGACCAAATATATGGTCTCACATAGACCCTTTATATCTTGAAATTCAGGTCGTTAATCCTCATTGCGACCTTACATTACCTGGTCATAGTAAATCTTTAGAGACAGAACAATAATTTGATCCTAAAATAGCTTTATAGATGCGCAACAATCCTGGCCCTAGATTGACCTTTAGAGATGAACACAAATCTGAATTCACCAACAAATATTAAAAAACTACTTAAAAACTCAATACAAAATATAGAGAGATGGCAAAAAGATAAGAGAATGAGTGCGACTTATTACAATAAATTGGTTAACGGCATCCCATGATATTAGCTTCAATTTGCTTAACAAAAATTATAGATAGCATCCAAAGTTTTTAATAACATTCATAGAAAAATAATAATGAGTTAGTGCATTCTCTAAACTTGTAACTTCACCGAAGAATCATGAACAAAGTTGGGCAAAAACTAACTTCAAGTTTCAGTCCTTCTCGAGTAATATCCAAAAAACATCAACAAAAATCTGCAAGAAATAAGAAAAATCTATTAGGAAAACATTGGGATGCATCAACTAAGAATCCAACATCTATTTGTGTCGCTGTGTAGATAACCACAACTAAATAACACCTGGTAAAAAATAGAAATAAATGGACTGAATGAATAGCTTAACGACGAGCTAGATGAACGACAACCGGACTAAAAAAATGTTAAAACAAAGATGTTGGCCAGCAATGCTTGCAGCAATGTAGAAATTAAAAAAAAAGTGTTATGCAGCTGAGCAGAAAACAACAGAGCCATTTGAAGATGCTCATTTGCAGATTTGCATCATTTGTGGCTGTTTTAAGTTGACAGTAAAGCTACAGATTTGCAGATTTTAAAGGTACAGATTTGTCACTTAAGGTTGTTTTACGTTGACAGCCCTAAGCTCATTTGATATTGTTGTCATCACTAATTTGCAGATGCTCATTAACCAATTGCAGTTTATCAATTACAACCATACCTACAAAGAGGCTAATTGGATTACGTATGTACTTCCAGCAGTTCGACATAACCAGGCACAATTATATCTAGAAATAATTATCACACCATGCAAGAGGATACTAAAAAATGGACAAACTTAGTTTGCCAAACTTCAGAAGTAGAAAAATTAGAAGGATCAGACAACCTTATCAAACATATCTACCTTAATTACCTGCAGTACTCTCAACCTACCACTGTTGTTGTGCATAATCAATTATAACTGAAGGCATAATGTACAACAGAACTTCACGAACCCAAGTCCTCTCATTGGTACTCATCATTCACTCAACCATGACTGCTCAATCTTAAGAAGAAATCCTAGCCGCTCAATATGAAGACAATAATGATGATATGAAGATGATAAGGATAACAAAGATGAAGATGATGTTGAGGGGGAAAGTAACAGGTCAAAACAGAACAGGAGTGAGAAAAAGAGTTGAAAAGCTATGATCAAGCTCGAAATGAAGCCAATCCCTGAGGGAAAGAGCAAGAATATTGTATTTGTCATCTCGAAATCAGGTATTTTCAAGAGCCCCGAATCTGACACATATGTTATATTTGGTGAGGCAAATATTAAGGACTTGAGCTCTCAATTGCAGTCTCAAGCTGCTGAGCAGTTCAAGGCACCTACTTTGAGCAACGTAATATCAAAGCCAGAATCATCAACAGTGGCTCAGGATGATGAGGGTGAGGTAGATGAGACCGGCATAGAACCCAAGGATATCGAACTGATGATGACGCAAGCAGGCATTTCCAGAGCAAAAGTTGTCAAAGCTCTCAAGTCGACAAATGGAGATATTGTCTCTGAAATTATGGAGCTTACAAACTAGAAACTCTTTACTAGTAGTTTTTTGCTTTTCTTATTTCTTGAGTTGCCTATGAATATTAATGGTTTCAGCTGCTGCTTCTACTATTCAGTTTTAATGTTCTGCTTGATGTAATTGTATACCAGAGACATGCTGAGGTTACGCAAAGAAACAAAAAAACTAGAGTTGTGTTACATTTTTCCTCAAAAGAAAAAAAGAATGTACAACAGAAGAGGAAGACCAACTCATAATCTACTGCATCACGTGACCACCCTTATCAGAATTAACTCTCTGGTGATCATCCCTACCAAAATACTAACTAAATTTAGTAACGTACTCTAACATGTGAATGAACTATATAATCATATAGGACCCAGGAAAAAAAAGAATAGGAAATTCAATTCGCCAGTGTTAGGGATCATTTTATAGAAATTTTCATCAGCCAAAGGTTATCAACAAAATAAATTAAACAGTTGGGTATATTGTTACTAACTTGGTCAACTGAAAAAGCAGTGGTCATTCCGTTGAACATTATAGATGAAAACCTCCATAGCTGAAAAAGCTTAGGAATCTGTCATGGCTGAAACCATCAGTTAGCCTTATGAGAGAGAGTAGAAACATCATGTAAAGAAACTTGCTCCAAAAACTCACAGACACGCTTAAGGTGCCAAGCCAAGCAACAGTTTTTCAACTCAAGAAAGGACATGTTTGATTGCCATTTTGAGTTATATCAGAGAGTAATAAAAATAAGAAAAGTGGAACGTCATGTGTAATTTGATCAGATGGGTGGTCGGAGGGGGGGTGTCATGGCTGCAAGCAACAGTGAGCCTTATGAAATAGAGAATATACAACATGGAATGGAACTTTCTCTGGAATCTCATCGACACGCCTGAGGTACCACGCCAAGCAACAATTTACAACTCAAGAGAAAACATGCTTGATTGTTTATTTTGAGTTACACCAATGAGAAACCTAAGAAAAAGAAAAGTGGAAGGTTACTTTCACCAAAAGACGCAAAAACACGACTAGCTTAAAAGCTTTGACACCCAGTGTGGTTGCAACCATCCTTTAGCCTATGAGACAGAGATGAAAGACTAAAAAATAGAACTTTTCCCAAAATCTCTAGAAGAACAGGTTTTATTAGCCTGGGAGAAAACATGCTTGACTGAACATTATGGATGAAAACCTCCAAATATCCGTTGAGCATAAAATAGAGACTTCCACTCATGCTTCATCCTTAGAAGAATAAGTTGCCTGAAGCAGAGGCAGCTTTCAAGCTAATTATGGAAGCAAATATAGTTCAGATGCACACAACTTGCTACGATCAGATGCATAAAATAGGGTCAAACTCAAGACGACTAACTGCACGTTTTGGGCTAAAAACTATCATACAGAAGGCGAAGAGCAAAATAGTAAAAACTGCACATTTCTTTAGCTTGCTCTAGTTCCAGATAAAGAGCCACGAAAAACTAATCATACAGAAGGCGGAGAGAAAAATAGTACAGATTCACTTCATGAAAGCTTGAGACACTGTGACAATCAAGAAACAAAGGAACTTACTGCTAATAATTCTATCACTGAAAGTAAATTTGATCCACCAAAGTCCAAGAACTAGAGCAAGCTAAAGAAACTGATCCTCCTTAAGAGATCAATAAAGGCACTGGAAAGAGCTCGAAAACTCAAGAAACAACCCCCTCAGCTTATGCACCCTGCACCTGATTAAGAACAAGAAAAAGCGGATTTGATGAACCAAATGATTAATGAGAGGAAAAAAGCTGAACAATGGATGCTCAATAATGCAGTGCAACACATGGTTAGTAAGCTAACTCCTGCGAGGAAAGCAAGCGTGGCAACGCTTGTGGAAGCTTTCGAAGCAATTGTTCCACTTTCAGAAGTATGAATTCAATTGGAATTGGAGCAAATATAGGCAAGCAAATTCTTTGAGAACCTTTTTATGCTAATTATGAAGGTAGGCAAATTAACTACTTACACTTCCTAGGAAAGAATCCTACAAAAATATTTCCACAGTATCGAGCTTATTCACTTTTACCTTACAGGAAGGACGCGGACAAGAGCTTACATCTATCATTAGAGATTAACTGAGGATGATAGGAGCCTTTTTTATTATGACGTGTGACCCAAAAGTCTACGATTGGACAGATAAATACAATAAAGTAAATTTGGAAGCTTGGTCACGTTTGACATTGCCTCAGCTCATACATAATAACATTACCAGTTTTACTGATATCCTGGTAAGCAATTGCTTGATAGACAAAGTCTTATTTGAGCCTCTATTGTCTACAAGGTTTTCGCAGGAAAATCGATATGCATATAATGCTATCATTGTAACAACTATATAGTTGCTTTGCCTATAGTCATGTATATATTTAATAGTACACCCATCCATATGATTTTTTCTATTTTGGATTTATGAATAAAAGAAACTATTGACTCATGTTACATGATAAAATGAAAGTGTTGCAACTCAGTTATCTGATGAACATTTCCTATATGTTTATAGTCCAGCTTATTAATTCATCATCAAATTGAACAAGCTAAATGTATAATGGTCATACTAACTAAATGCTGGATTGTTACAAGAAAGCTCAATGTTGAATCATATATGATAATCAATCCTAAGTTTCCAAAAATCATAGGCCTTGGCCTTGCTTTTGCTTAGCCTCAGAAGACAGGACTATGTGCTTGGAGAAGTTATGCAAGAGTTTTTAATTATTTTAATCAAGTGTGTAATAGTCATTTAGTATAATTATCCAGAAACATTCTCACACCCAGATCAAGCAGCGTGTTAACATCAAAAGGGTTACCCAGATCAAGTAGACTAGCACTATAAGACTACCCATAAAGGATGCCTACACAGATAAATTCCAAACCTATTTCCTCATTTCTATCCAAGATCAGTTCTCTGGATTTGGTTTTGGCTCAATATTGTGAAACTTAGATTTATGAAGGGATTGTGAAAACCAATTTTTAGAGGAGACATTAGCTTTATAAATTAGTCAAATGCAATAATTAGTCCATTTAGCTTAAAAATTAGTCAAATCGACTCTTGTGAAGAGAAATATGACAAGTTATAAATGGAATGAATAATAGAATGTAATCTACATTACTTTCATCTAATTCAAACATTTTATTTCTAAAAAAAAATACGAATCTCCACATGATTAATCGTAACATTTGGAAGGAATTTGCATAGTTTCTAACTCTGCCACACATATTCAATGAGAAATTGATACAGACTGTACTGTTGGACGAAAACTCATATAGAAAGGGCTGACAACACAGAGAAGAGAAATAGAGTTACTTGATAATGGCTGGAAGAGGAAATCGGTTGAGAAAGTCCAGAGCTGAAGCATCGGAATGAACGCCTGAAAAAAACTGCATGATACACAAATAAACCATTTGTTTATTTATTTACCAAAAAAGGAGAAAATAAATTAGAAATAATAGGATGCTATGCAAAGTCAGTAGCTGCTTCCAGTAACTGAGCCAGATCCACAGAGTACTCTTCCTCCATGGTTAGTGTATCAGAGTGCAGAGGGTGAGGAAAAAGACGAGACACTACAAAGAGGCTGAATTGATTTTTGAAACTTTTTCTTTACTTGCACAAATAAACTCACGCACACTGGGGTTTATTTTTCGCCGCCTAAAATGTTTGGTGAAATTTATATGTTATACAGTCTGTCAATTTGACAAGATAACTAGCAAAATATATTCGGATGAAATAATATTTCCCCTAAAAATTTTCTATTACAATTTAGGACCAGTTAGTGAGAGATTTAGGGACTAGATTTAATGCCTTCGCAATAGAATATATAAATAAGGATTGGATTATAATCTCGTCCCAAAATATGTACTTTCTGTGACGAGATTATTAACTCATCCCCAAATGTTAGTCTTAAATAACAGTTTTTCTTGTAATGAAGCTCATAGCATAAGTACATCAAAATATCCAATAACAACTTTAATATGGAATGGAGCGAGGCCCAAGACACTTTTAGGGCTCACCCTCATTGTAATGAGTGTTCAACATAACGAATTCTCAAAATGGCAAGAGTGATAAAAGAAAGTGTCATTGGACTGGAGGACTCACCAAAGCTTATCTCCAAAGTACCAACTAGCCATGTGGAGGATGATCAAAAGGTGTTCCGGTTCCTACATGGTAATATCATGAAGGCATAGAGTATGTGTTAGTACGTTTGAATGTACTAAGTATGCGGGATGCAATGCAACAAGACATAAGCCAATATAGTCATAAGTAATAGATGTATAATCTCAATATGCATGCATGATCGATGCTCATAATAAAACATGCTTGTAAACCATTCAACTTGCATAATACGTAATACATGTGTGGAAAGAGACCCTAACCAACAAAAGTAAGACCAAGCGATCTACAAATTGGAATTTCGATGATTACCCCTCATCAGTAAAGCAGTGGTCTACTTGCCAAAGTAAATCACACTTCACCATACAAGAACCCATCCCATTTCGTATGAAGTAACCCTCCTTATGGTAACCCATCCCATTTCAGAAAGGATTTCATGATAAAGTGTACTAAATGGATCCATTAGTATAGTGAGGGTGAAGTATAATCCTGTGTTTGCACATAGTTTAGAGACTAAAGACTTTATATAAGGACCCCTTGGGTCGAGCTCCTATCTAAAGTACTCAATCGGTGTTAATCCCATGAAATACTTGAAATAATCATAACTTTAATAACTTGCAAGAAACATGGAAACATGACATGACTAGCTCTTATACATGTTTCACCTCTAATGGTGAGCCTAATTTGAAACATGAGAGCAATAATAATAATACATGAACCCTTGCTTTAACATGAATGGCTCACAAGAGGTAAACATCTTGAAAATAGGGCTAAACTTGATACTTGTATAATCATAGATAATTTCATGAATTAGATACATGTTTGAAAGCCTTTAAACATCATGAAGTCACTTGACTTGTAAGTCATGTAATATATCATTTATAACTTGAGAATTCTTGACTTGACATTTCAAACACATGGTGGGTTCATGACACTTGTTCAAAATCATGTAATTAAAGAGTAAGATGATAAAACTTAATACAAAGCAACCCACCAACATGTAGTAAAACCCTCATGTAGGATACCTTGAAATCCATCATCAAAACTCATAATATATCATAGTTTCATAGCTCAAAACATGCATAGTCTCAATGGACCAAGATCAACTCATAGTGTAAACTTAAAATAGATATTAAAGAGTAATCAACAATACTTGATAAAAATTCCATTATAAATCATGCTCATATTTCATAATAAGAGATACTCATAAGTAATACAACTTGAAAATATGTAATTTTCATAAAAAGGAAGATTAGGCTCCATGGGTGAAAGGACCTAATGGGTGAAACCCACATAGCTCAAACTTGGGTTTTCTTCAAGTGAGCTTGAAGAGACTTGAAGCTTGGATTGAGTTCTTGAGATCCAAAATTAAGCTTTAAATCCTTGAATTTGAATGAGATATTTGGTTAAATCTTGGAGAGGTTTTTGAGTGATATAAAGTTGAAAAATGGTTAAGCATGAGAGATTTCACGTTTAAATGGGCATGGGACTATGATCCCAATGCCCTTGGCCGAAATAGAAAAATTAAGGAAAAATGTTACACTGATCCGCATCCCTGGCACGACGCGGACTAGATGCAGACATAAAATTACACTAGTCCGCGCCCTTGGCACATCGCGACTAGGGCACCGACAGACACTATCCCGCAAAAAATTAGCAAAAATTATTTTGCGCTACAGGTCTTCTAAAATCTGGGTTATACCCATTCCCCACTAAATTTTGCCCCTGATCAAGAATATGAAATTAGATTTTCAAAATCACACACGAATTTTGAGATATTATATAAATTATAATTATGGGCATTCTGAAGCACATTTTTCAGGCATTTCAGAAAAGTAGATATCGTCATTGGAGTTAAAGACTCACTAAAAGCTTTCTTCAAATGAACCGAACTAGCCACGTGGTGGAGGGTGATCAATAGGAGCTTCAGTCCCTACATGGTGATATCATGTAGGCAGAGATTATGCGTTAGTATTTGGAATATACTAAGTATGCGAGGTGCAATACAACAAATACATAAGCCATAATAATTGAAATGCATAATCATAGAGAATGGGTGTAATCTCAATATGACATATATGATCAATGCTTGTAATAAAACATGCATCTTGATATTCAACTTGCATATATAACATATATATATATATATGGGAGGATACCTTAATCGACATATAAGACCAAGCGAGCTACTACTTGGAATTCCGAAGCATGACGCCCCCTCGAAAAGGTGTAGTCTACTTGCCAAGGTAAACCATACTTGACCCCACTTGAGGAGAAACATGAACTACATAGATCCACTAGTAAATCCCTTTTTAGGGAAATAATATAATCCTATGGTGGCACATAGTTTAGAGACTAAAGACTTTATATAAAGACATCTTAAGTCAAGCCCCCACCTTAAGTCTCAATCGGTGCTAAGTCTAATTCGACAAAATACTTAAAATAATCATAACTATAATCATAACATGAGTAACTCATGAAGACATGATAACTTGACACGAGTAGTTCATTCACATACTTGACCTCTACATGGGCATATACCTTGTACTAGGGGGTAGAAAACAATACATGGACTTGACCCCTTCTAGTAGGTATTGCATTTTACATGAGGGTAGAAACTTGTAACATCTTTGACCCATACTAGTGAGCTTAACATGAATTTGAGGGTAAAATAGTAATCATGCTTGACCCCTCAATTAGACATAATTGGCTAACAAGAGGGTAAAATTATAGAATAAAGGCTCAACTTGTCACTTGTGAATCATAGAAACCTTTCATAAGTTTAATACATGCTTGGGAGCCCATAATTATCATGAAATTACTTGACTTGCAAATTATGCAATAATTTATCTTTAACTTGAAAATCCTTGTCATGTAGTTCAATCAAACATGGTGGGTATTTGAAAATATGTACACACCATGCAATTTATAGAATAATAACCATAAAAGAGTAAAATCATCTAATTTAGAGTCATGCAAATCATCCAATTTAGTCTACGCACCTAAAATAACACTGTGTTGTGCCCCAGATGCATTGCACCATGGGTGCGCATGTATACTATTTCTAGTGACCGTTTTGAAAATTATTTTTTGCTACGAATCTTCTAAAATCTAGAGGTTACCCTTTTCCCATTCAATTTTCCTCTTAAATAAGAATATGAAGTCGGATTTCCGAAATCATGCATGGATTTTGAGGTATTTGAAAAATACACTTATAAGGCGTTCCGAAGCACATGGGGGGCATTAATACTGGGAATATTTATCTCCGAATGTCAAAGAAACATGCGTAAGTGAAGTAATTATAAAGCTTTCAGCCCGACATGAATGCAACAACTGCATTTAAACATCATACTCAAAAAGTTTCATATATATATATATGCATCAAAATCATCAGAACTTGTCAACATGAACATGTACGTATGGTAAAATGACATGAGGGCTAAAACTTAAGACTTGAAATCATGGATAGGAATTAATTTATTACTTTCGATTTGAGTAAAGTGGAAGAGGTATGGATATCGTTTCTTCTGGTTCGGTTCGGCTTTCCATGTGGCACTTTCAACTTGTTAATTCCTCCAAAGGATTTTGATGGAATATCTCTACCAGGACCTCTTCTTAGGTCAAGTTATCTTCCACAACGCCCACAACTTCTAAGGCATTATAGCACTTGGGTTACCAATACATTTCCTCAACATAGACACATGGAAGACCAGATAAACCATGTTCATATCCATAGGCAACTCCAATTCGTGGGCAACCTTACCAATTCTCCTTAAAATTCTATAGCCATAAATCTTGGGCTCAATTTCCCTTTCTTGCCAAACAGGACCACACCTTTTATGGGTAAGACCTTCAAATAAACCCAATCATCAACATTAAATTCAAGGTCTCTCTTCCTCAAATTGCAATAAGACTTTTGTGTACTTTGAGCCACCTTCAATCTCTCCCTTATCAACCTTACCTTCTTCAATGCTTCCATAACCAAATCTGAGCCTAACAAAGCCATCTCCCTCATATCAAACCCTCCAACCAGGGATCTATAACTTCTACCATATAAAGCTTCAAATGGAGCCATGCCAACACTAGAGTGATAGCTATTATTATAAGCAAACTCAATGAGTGGAAGATGCTCATCCCAAATAACTTTGACCTCCAAGACACAAGCCCTAAGCATATCCTCAAGAGTTTAATTTGAATTGTCCATTCGGCTTGACCATCCATTTGAGGATGAAAATCCGTGCTAAGCTTGACCTTGGTACTAAGACCTCTTTGGAAGGATCTCCAAAAATGAGAAGTGAATTGAGCACCACGATCCAAAATAATAGACAAGGGTACCCCATGCAATCTAACCAACTCATGAATATACAACTTGGCATAATCTTCGGCACCATAAGTTATTTTAACTGGTAGAAAATGAGCCAACTTAGTCATTCTATCAACAAGTATAAAGTGAGCTAACTTAGTCATTTTATCAACAATAACCCAAATAGAGTAAAAGTGTTCCCTAGTACTTGGCAAACCAATCATAAAATCCATGTTGATCTCTTTCCATTTCAAAGTAGGAATTTCTATGTCTTAGGCCAGGCCACCTGGCCTTTGATGTTCTGTTTTCACTTGTTGGCAATTGTAACAACCATAAGCATAGCGATGCAACACTCCTTATTTACCAAATCAGACACCCCTGACATAAACTTGTTCATTCTTGATCTAGGATTGGCAACCAAATGAGGAGAATACTTTGAGATCCTATTAAATTTGAGGGCATACTCCCTCACAATCATGGAGCCTTACTTGAGATTCATGAACTCCATCATTGTTTCCTCTCTCAATTCAATAGGGAAGAACCGGTTAAGGAAGATGGCCTTGAACTCCTCTCAAGGAATGACATCATTGTTTCTCCTATCCAATTTCAATTGAGCAAACCAAATTTAGGCCACACCCTTGAGTTTATAGTCCGCTAGTTCTTCCATCTCCTTCAAATTCACTCCCATGATAGCAAGCACCTTATACACCTCATCAATAAATTCTTGGGGATCTTCCTCCGCTTTAGACCCATAAAACTCTGAAGGGTTCATCCTTGTGAAGTCCCTCACTCTTGAGGCCAGAGTGGGAGCATAAGGAGCTTAGACTCCTTCATTTAATTAGTTGGCCATAGCATAGGCTAACATAGTGATAGAATTCCTTAGCTCAACTTTGGTAGCCTCTGTATCTTGAGAAGCTTGAGGAGCGAGATGAACCGGTTGCCACTCGGATGTATGGGCCCTCCTTGGTCTTCCTCTTGGTAGTGGCATGATCTAAAAGAGAAAAAGAGTGTTTTTTAGGGGAGAAAACTTTATCTTCACATCTAAAGCACGACATAAATCATGAAGAAGTGAAATATTTCCTAAAATGTATCACAACTGCCTATTCATTGTTGTGGCGTGCTTTAAAACTATGAATAAGACTCTAATTGACGCGTTGTGTTAGATTTCCAAGGACCATTAACAACTTAGTGCTCTGATACCAAGCTTGTCACAACCCAAGCCTACTGCCTAAACGTGACATGGCGAATGGGGATCCCAAATAACTCTCTTAGCATATCATTCAAGCATTCTTGGTCGCGAAAGCAAAATAATTAACAAAAAATGCCATTAATAAGAAGGGAAGCGGGATTAAGGGAAGTCTTTCATAATAGCAAAAGAATAATAGGAGTCGAGCTCATAAATACAAACCAACATAATATCCAATAACACCTCTACTAGTAGATGGGGTGAGGGCCAAAACATCTCTCGGGCTCACCCTCATTGGTAAGTATCCAAAATATACATAATAAAGTGTTAACAAACATGAATAAAAAGTAGACATTATCTTCAGAGTTGAGGACTCGCCAAAAGCTTTCTTCAAATGAATCGAACTAGCCATGAGGAGGAGGGTCATCAATAGGAGCTCTGGTCCCTACATGGTGATATCATGTAGGCATAGAGTATGCTTTAGTATTTGGAATATACTAACTATGTAGGGTGCTATGCAATAAATACGTAAGCCATAATAATCAAAATGCATAATCATAGACAATGGATATAATCTCACAATGACATGTATGATCAATGCTTGTAATAAAACATACATGTAGACATTCAACTTGCATATATAACATACATATATGGGAGGAAATCTTAACAAACATATAAAACGAAGCAAGCTACTACTTGGATTCTGAAGCATGACAACCCCTCGGAAAGTTTTGGTCTACTTGCCAAAGTAAACCATACTTGACCCCACTTGAGGGGAAACATGAACTAGATAGATCCACTAGTAAAGTCTTTTTTAGAGAAATAATATAATCCTATGGTGGCACATATTTTAGAGACTAAAGACTTTATATAAGGACCTTGAGTCGAGCCCCAACCTTAAGCCTCAATCGGCTCTAAGTCTAATCCCATAGAATACTTGAAATAATCATAAATATAATCATAATATGAGTAACTCATAAAAACATAATAACTTGACATGAGTATCTCATTCACATACTTGACCCCTACATAGGCATATACCTTACACTAGGGGTAGAAAATAATACATAGACTTGACCCCTTCTAGTAGGTATTGCATTTCATATGAGGGTAGAAACTTGAACATGCTTGACCCCTACTAGTGAGCTTAACTTGAATGTGAAGGTAAAATAATAATCATGCTTGACCCATCAATTAGACATAATTGCCTTACAAGAGGATGAAATTATAGAATAAGGGATCAATTTGTCACTTGTAAATCATAGAAATCTTTCATGAGTTTCATACATGCTTGGGAGCCCTTAATTAACATGAAATTACTTGACTTGCAAATCATGCAATAATTCATCTTTAACTTGAAAACCCTTACCATGTAGTTCAATCAAATATGGTGGGTATTTAAAAACATGTACAAACCATGCAATTTATAGAGTAATAACCATAAGAGAGTAAAATCATCCAATTTAGAGTCATGCAAATCAACCCACCAACATAGTAGTAAAACTCTTATTTTGGGTATCATGAAATCCATCTCAAAAGTTTACAATAGTTCATTGTTTTCATAGCTCGTATCATGCATAGTCTCAATAGACATAAATCAACTCATCTAATAAGCTTAAAATAGACATTCATGGATAATCTATTAATGATTGATAAAACTCAACATAATTTACATTCATAATGCATAATAAGAGATACCCATAAGTAATACAATTTGAAATCATGTAATTTTTATAAAATGCGAAGGTTGGGCTCCATAGGTGAAAGGACCCATGGATGAAGACCCATATACCTTAAACCTTGAATTTCTTGAAATTGAATTGAGGAAGACTTGAGACTTATTTGGGTTCTTGGAAACCAAAATTTGTTCTTGACATCCTTGAATTTGAATAGGAGTCTTGATAATGTTTTGGAGAGGCTTCGAGAGGGTTTTGTGAGTTCTAGAGTTGAAAAATGGCTAAGGATGGAGGCATTTCACATTTAAATGGGCATTTGATTATTACCCAAATACCATTAGATGAAGTATGAAAAATAGGGGGAAAAATTACATTGGTCCGCGCCTTAGGCCCGATGCGAACCAGACGCTCACCTAAAATAACACTGTACCGTGCCCCTAGCATGTCGCACCCTGGGCGCGCATGTACACTATTTCTGGTGCCCGTTGCAAAAATTATCTTTCACTACGGGTCTTCTAAAATCTAAAAGTTACCCTTTTTCCATCCAATTTTGCTCCTTGAACAAGAATAAGAATTTGGATTTTTGAAATCATACTAGAATATTGAGATATTCAAGAAATACACTTATAAGGCATTGTGAAGCATATGAGGGGTATTACAAACTCCTAATCCCATGCATCTAACCTTTTTAGAGTGCTCTTTTCTTAAATCTTACCAACAACATCATTTGGCGTAATGACAGACTCATCTATGGTACTTTGACTCAAAGTTAACTCAATTTTTTCCTGTACAAACAAAACACGTGGAGGTAGAGAAGTTATTTTCAAAATTAAATCAATAGCATGAAAGTGAGAACATGCAGCAGCAGCACAAAGTAGACCTTGTTAAACTAATATAAAAGCTAATTTATTTGCCAATCTTTGTGTAATGTAAATGAGAGGATCAGATCATCAAAATGTGCATGTTTAGGAAGTTACTTTTATGATTAAATATCCATGCTCTAGAAGTCACCATTTTTCCAAAATCTGAGTTAATAGTTCAGGTTGGCTCAAAGTTTTCACCATTCAATTTTGTAGCTTTTCGTGATCTGAGATTGTTAAGCTCTTCATACAAAGTTGCCCAAAAAAAGAAACAAAATTCTATCTAAGTTGCAACAACTTCATTTGGAAGAACATTGTGAATTGCTATCGGTCAAAATTGTTCCATAAGGATATGACAATCATGACTTTTTAATTCAAAGATCACTTTTTGACCCAAATCAATACAATGAGATATATTACTTGAATAACCATCTGATATTGAGATATTCTTTAAAGACTTCATTGTTATAACCCAAGCCTAGGGCCTAGATGTGACACGAAGCATAGGAAACCCGAAGGGACCCCAAGCAAGCCTCTTAACATGTCATTACACATCCTTGGTCGTGGAAGCAATCAAATACAACAAGATAGTAAGTAGGGACAAATGGGGCTAAGGAACAATTTTCATATCATAAACATCAAGAGTTAAGAGAAAGTCAAAGCTCAAGCATAATATAAACATGTCCAACAACACTTCTAAAACTTAGATACTAAGTGGGAAGAGTCAAGAGAGAGTCAAAGCTCATAGCATAATACAAATATGTCAAATATCACCTCTAAAATTTAGATACTTAGCGAGGGCCAAGACAAGCTACCGGGCTCACCCTCATAGTCAACATATACATAAAAGAAAGATAATCTTAGAACATAGTATGAGATCATAAACATCGTTCCCAAAATGGAGGACTCACCAAAGAGTTTGAGAGATGTCGTACTAGCCACGTAGATGAGGATGATAAAGTGGGGCTATGGTTCCTACATGGTAACATCATGTAGGCATAGAGTATGTGTTAGTACATTTGAATGTTCTAAGTATGTAGGATGCAATGCAACAAGAGATAAGCATCATAACCAAAATGCATAATGGTAGGCAATAGGTAACATATTAGCAATATGACATGTATGATCAATGCTCGAGTAAAACATGCTTACATAGAATATAATACAAGGTTTAAGAAGAGACCAACATATAAAACTCATAGGTTACCAAGGTACGAACTCCTTTGGTTGGTTGGTGTCTCACCCTACCACTTTTAGTTACCGAGGTATAAACCCCCCCGACATGGTTATCAAGGTACAAACCCCTTGATTGGTTGGTGGATACTCATATCCTACCATCCCTGGTGATTGAAGCACTAACCCCTCAAAATGGTTATCAAGGCACTAGCCCCTTGGTTGACTATCAAGGTACAAATCCCTCGACATGGTTACCCGGGCTCTTGTCCCCCCCAAGTCGGGCATGGTCACATTCAAACACTACATAGTAGAATATCATAAACATACATTCCTTTCATCATCATAAAGTCATTCATCTCATAATACATACAGTGTACCTTTAATTTCTCTTCG
>DF358968.1:9995-35524 GCA_000787875.1 Solanum virginianum | reverse complement strand
ATTTCATCAAACTCTTGGTGAGTGTGTAGTGATCGTGTAAAACCATGCAATTCAAGAGTATAATCATGCTAGAAAATTCAATGTAAAACCACCAAATAAATACTTGGTAACACCCTTAAGCAATATATATCAAAACCCTTCATCAAATCTCAAAATAGATCTTAGATTCATAGCTCAAAATATGCTAACACAACCATAATTTCATGAAATCCAAGCATAGTGTTCAGTGAAATTCATAATCATTAAGACCTATAAGTAAATCAACTTTAAATCATGCACTTTTAGGTAAAAGGAAGCTTGGGTATCATGGGTACAAGGAACCTATGAAAGAAACCCACATACCATGACTTTAGAGAATCCTTAAAGAAGATTGGAGATGGAGACTTGAAGCTTGAATGAGAACCTTAGAATCCGAATACGTTTTGAGATGAAATTTGGACATGAAATATCATCTAAGTGTGTGGGTGTGTATTTGGGAATGTCTCGAATGATATGAGGATGAAATAAGGCTAAGTATAGGCATTTTCACGCATGGGAACACTTACGCCATAGACCCAAAACCCTTGGACCGGACAAGAAAAATAGTGTACAAAATACACTATAGGGTGCCCTTGGCGCGTCGTGCCAGGGGCGCGGATCGTCTCTGAAAATCACATTTTTGTGATTTTCAAATTTTGCTACGGTTGCTCTTAAAATGGGGTTAAACACGTTTCCCACTAAAATTGACCCCCTAAACAAGAATATAAAGTCGAGTTTTTGATATCACATACAAATTTTGAGGTATATGAAAATTATGATTTCAGGCACTTTCGAGGCACATCTTCGGGCATTTTTTTGGGTCATTTCAATATCAATCCTTGGGAATATTCATCCCCGAATGTCAAAGAAACATATACGAGAAGAGTAATCATGAAGAAATCAGCCCCAATAAGAATACAACAACATACTTAATTCAATATTTTCAAAATCTCAACATAAGTGTAAAATCACCATGAACTTTATCAATGTAAACATGAATGCATGCAAATGACTTAGGGGCTGGAACATGAGGCATGCCATCATATATAAAACTTAGAATTAGTATTTTAGGGTTGAGTATGATGGAAAAGATAAGGGTATTGCTTTTGCATGTCCACTTCGGCCTCCCAACTAGCACTTTTGACTTGTTGGTTCCTCGAAAGGACCTTTGCGGAAGCAATATCCTTGTTCCTCAACCTCTTCACTTGCTTATCCATCGACTGGAACCTCTTCATATGATAAGTTATCTTCAACCACCATCCCCACAATGTCAAGAGGCATAATGGCATTAGGATCACCCACACACTTCCTCAATATAGCCACATGAAAGACTGGATGAACCAACTCCGTTTCACTCGGCGAATCCAACTCATAGGCCACCTTACCAATCCTCCTCATCACCCTATAAGGACCCACATATCTGGGGCATAACTTTCCCTTCTTACCGATATGTACCACACCCTTCATGGGTTACACCTTCAAATAGACCTAATCACCAACCTTAAACTCAAGCTTTCTCCTTCTCACATTGGCATAAGACTTTTGGCGACTTTGGGCTATTTTTAGCATTTATATAATCATCCTTACCTTCTCCATAGCATCCACAGCCATATCCGTACCCAACAAAGCCACCTCTCCAACCTCAAATCACTCAACCGGTGATCTACAACGTCTACCATAGAGTGCCTCAAAATGAGTCATACCAATGCTTGAATGATAGCTATTGTTATATGCAAACTCAATCAATGGAAGATGATCATTCTAACTACCCTTAAGCTCTAATACACAATCCCTAAGCATGTTCTCAAGTGTTTAGATAGTTCTTTCGATTTGGCCATCCATTTGAGGGTGAAAGGCTATACTAAGCTTTACCTTGGTTTCCTATACATGCAATCAATCCATCCCAAGAATGACATCAAAATCAATCATGTCCAACTCAACAAGATCATATGGCAATATTTTATGGTGAAGTGAATTATGCACCATGATCCGATATGGTAGACAAAAGAACCTCATGCAATCTCACCAAGTCATAAATGTATAGTCTAGTATAATCTTCAGCCCCGTAGGTAGTCTTAACCAGCAGAAAGTGAGCCGATTTGTCATCCTATCAACCACAACCCAAATAGAACCAAAACCCTTTCTAGTCTTGGGCAACCCAACCACAAAATTCATATTAATCTCTTCCCGCTTTCAAGTAGGAATCTCTATGTCTTAGGTTAGGCTACCCGGCCTTTGGTGTTTAGTTTTGACTTGTTGGCAACTATGGTAACCAGATACAAATTTGGCAATGTCCCTCTTCATGTCTCCCCACCAATACACCTCTCTAAAATCTCTATACATCTTAGTAGACCCAGAGTGAATAAAGTAAGAAGAACCATGAGCTTCATCAAGAATTCTTTCCTTCAAGCCATCAACACAAAGCACACACAACCTACCTTGGTACTTAAGGGCACCATCTCCCCATTTAGAGAAAACCTCCACCTTCCCATCTCTTACCAATGCCTTCAATTCTAACTAACCTACCTTGGTATCTAAGGGCACCATGTCCCCCTTGGGAGAAAACCTCTACCTTACCATCCCTTACCAATGCCTTCAATTCTAACAATGAGGGATCAAGATCTTGTTTAGCTTTCACCTCCTCAACCAATGAAGATTTAGAATCATCAATAATAACAACACCACCATCATCACCCTCTTCCAACCTAACTCTCAATCTAGCCAACTGATGGACCTCCCTAGCCATCCCTATGCCACCATCATCAACATGAGCAATGCTACCCATAAACACCTTACTCAAAGCATCCACCACTATATTAGCCTTACCGAGATGATAATGCACACTTATGTTATAATCCTTAAGAAGTTCTAACCACTTTCTTTGCCTCAAGTTGAGATCATTTTGAGTGAAGTCATGTTGGAGACTCTTATGATCAGTGAACACATCAACATACACCCCATACAAATAGTGATGCCAAATTTTCAAAGCAAGGACCACGGCGGCTAACTTTAGATGATGGGTAGGATAATTTTTTTCATGCACTTTGAGTTATCTAGAAGTATAAGCTATCACCTTTCCATTTCGCATCAACACACAACCCAAACCAACCCAAGAAGAATCACAATACACAACGAATCCCTCTAGCCCTTCCGTAGTGACAATATAGGAGCAAACACAAGCTTATCTTTCAATGTTTGTAAACTCCTTTCACACTCATCAGACCACACAAATTTGTCTTTCTTTTGAGTCAACTTTGTCATGGGAGAGGCAATAGAAGAGAACCTATTCACAAACCTCCGATAGTAAACCCTAAGCCCAAGAAGCTCCTAATATCCGACGGGGTCAATGGTCCAGGCTAATTTCTAATCACATCCGTCTTTTTAGGATCTGAAGGGCCCCCAAGCAAGCCTCTTAATATATCATTACCCTTGGTCGCAGAAGCAATAAAATACAACAAGATTGTAAATAGGGACAAACAGGGCTAAGAGACAATTTTCATGTCACCACATGACCTAGAAAGGCAACTTCTTTCAACCAAAATTCACACTTCTCATATTGAGCATACAACTTCTCTTCCCTCAATCTTTGCAATACTACCCTCAAATACCCCAGATGCTCCTCCGCACTATGAGAATAGATCAAAATATCATCAATCAAATGACCCATATGCTCCTCCTTACTATGTGAATAGATCAAAATATCATCAATGAAGACCACAACAAATGAATCAAGGTAGTGTTTGAAGACCCTATTCATAAGATCCATGAAGATAACCGGTGCATTGGTCAACCCAAAGGACATCACAACAAACTCAAAATGCCCATACCTAGTCTGGAAGGCCTTCTTAGGAATATTACACTCCCTCACCTTCACTTAATGGTACCCTAACCAAAGATCAATCTTAGAGAAGTGGTTAGCCCCTTGCAATTGGTCAAACAAATCATCAATCTTTGGAAGAGGATATCTATTCTTTATGGCGACCCTATTAAGTTGTTGGTAGTCAATACACATTCTAAAAGACTCATCCTTCTTTTTCACAAACAACACCAGTGTACCCTAAGGTGATTAGCTAGGCCTAATGAAACCCTTTTCCCACAAGTCCCTCAATTCTCCTTCAACTCCTTTAACTCCGCCAGGGCCATACGGTAAAAGGGATATAAATGGGTTGAGTATCAGGGAGGAAGTCTATACCAAAATCTATTTCTCTTTCAGGTGGAACACCGGGGAGGTCATTTGGAAAGACATCAAGAAACTCATTTACCACCAGAACCGACTCTATGGGAAGGACTTTAGACTCCACATCCCTAACCCTCACAAGATGATAGAGACAATCCTTAGAGATTAACTTACGGGCTTTGATGCAAGAGATGAACCTACCCTTGACCACCACATTATGAATCTCCACTCAAGAACGAGTTAATTTGAGAATTGGAATTTGGCTCTACGGGTTATACAATCAATAGAAGCATAGTATACATGCAATCAATCCATCCCAAGAATGACATCAAAATCAATCATGTCCAACTCAACAAGATCATATGGCAATATTTTATGCAAGAAGCAAATGGGAAAATTTCTATGATGCACCAATAAGAGTAAACACCTCATATGACTCACACAACAATTCAGGCTCAATATGAAATATTTTGGCAACAAAGGGGGTAACAAAAGAAAGACACCTGGATCAATCAATGCATACACATCAAAATCAAAGACTTTTCACATACCAGTAACAATGTCGGGTACCTCATCAACCCCTTGCCTCCCATGCAAAGCATAAAACCGGTTGTTCCTTGGGGCACCACTTTGTTGATCACCCTTTCCCTATGAAACTGCATTAGCACCTTGTGGATGAACCTCTTTACCTTTGTTGTGGTTATGAGGACATTCAACCTTTTCGTGACCAACTTCTCTACACCCATAACATGCATTAGTGTCCTTCAAACATGGGCCCCCATGGCCCTTACCATATTTTGGACACACACTATTTGGGACCATACCTCCAATATCTTGGGCCCTTGGAAAGTCATTGGCACACCCCTTATTAGAGGCATGAGAAGACCTTTGGCTTTGTTGGGACTGGCCACCCTTTTGACTTTGGAACCTACCTTTAAAGTGGGTCCTTTTGGCCTCATTATCCCTTCTTTTTCTCAACTTTTCCTCCTCTATTTGCTTCGCATAGGTCATCAATCGGGATAAATCCATGTCCCTAATCAATATGGCAGACCGGCATTCCTCACTCACTAAGTTGGAAACACCCATCACAAATTTATTCATTCTTAACCTAGGGTCAGCCACTAAGTGGGGAGAATATTTAGAAGGTTGATTAAACTTGAGGGTATACTCCTTCACACTCAAAGACCCTTGTCTCAAATTCATAAATTCCACCAATTTAGCTTACCTAAGCTCAAGAGAGAAGAACCAATTAAGAAAAGCCTCCTTGAACTCCTCCCATAGCACCACATTGTTAATTTCCTTCTCCTTCTTCTATTGATCAAAACATATTCATGCCACTCCCTTGAGTTGGTAAGCCGCCAACTCCGCCTTCTCCTTTAATCTAACACCCATAATAGCCAAAACCTTGTAGACCTCATTAGTGAATTCTTAAGGGTCCTCATCCACCTTTGACCCATAGAATTCTAGAGGATTCATCCTCATAAAGTCCCTCACTCGAGATGCTGGCGTAGAAGTATGAGGGGCTTACGCCCCTTGATTGGCTAGATTAGACACAACTTGTGCAAGCAAAATAAGAGCATCTCAGAGCTCACCATGAGCTAGTTAGTCCTCGAGATACCAAGTTTGTCATGACCTAAGCCTAAGGCCTAGACGTGACACGACGCATGCGGAACCTGAAGGGACCCCAAGTAAGCCTCGTAATATATTATTATCAAGTTTCTAGACGTGACACGACACATGGAGAACCCGAAAGGACCCCAAGCAAGCCTCTTAATATATCATTACCCTTGGTCGCAGAAGCAATAAAATACAACAAGATTGTAAATAGGGACAAACAGGGCTAAGAGACAATTTTCATGTCATAAACTTCAAGAGTCAAGAGAGAGTCAAAGCTCAAGTATAATACAAACATGTCCAACAACACTTGTAAAACTTAGATACTTAGCGGGGGCCAAGACAAGCTACCGGGCTTACCCTCATAGATGACATATACATAAAAAAAATAGTCTTAGAACATAGCATGAGATTATAAACATCATCCCCAAAATGGAGGACTCACCAAAAAGCTTGAGAGATATCGTACAAGCCACATGGAGGAGAATGATCAAGTGGAGCTCCGGTTCCTACATGGTAACATCATGTAGACATAGAGTATGCATTAGTACTTTTGAATATAATAAGTGTGTAGGATGCAATGTAACAAGAGATAAGCATCATAACCAAAATGTATTATAGTAGGCAATAGGTAATATATTAGCAAATGGCGTGTATGATCAATGCTCGAGTAAAGCATGCTTACATAGAATGTAATACAAGGTGTAAGAAGAGACCAACATATAAAACCCATAGGTTACCAAGGTACAAACTCCTTTGGTTGGTTGGTAGATCGTCTTACGCTATTACCCTTAGTGACCGAGGTACAAATTCCCCGACATGGTTATCAAGGTACAAACCCCTTGATTGGTTGGTGGATACTCATACCCTACCACCCCTGATGATTGAGGTACTAACCCCTTAACCCGATTATCATGGCACTAGCCCTTTGATTGACTATCAAGGTATCCTTGACATGGTTATTTAGGCTCTTGTCCTCCCTAGTCGGGCATGGTCACATTCAAACACATTCATAAACACACATTTCTTTTATCATCATAAAGTCATTTATCTAATAAGACATACATTGGGCCTTCAATTCCTCAGATATCTATTAACCAGATATTTTATCAAACACTTGGCAGGTGTGTAGTGCTAGTGTAAAACCATGCAATTCAAGAGTATAATCATGCTAGAAAATTCAATGTAAAATCACCAATAGATACTTGGTAACACCCTCAAGCAATATACATCAAAATCCTTCATCAAGTCTCATAATAGATCTTAGATTCATAGCTCAAAACATGCTAAAACAACCATAGTTTCGTAAAACCCCAACATAGTGTGTAATGAAATTTGTAATCATTAAGACCCATGAGTAAATTAACTTTAAATCATGCAATTTTAGGTAAAAAAAAAATGAAGCTTGGGCATCATAGGTGGAAGGAAACCATGAAAGAAACCTACATACCTGGACTTTGGAAAATCCTTGAAGAAGATTAGAGATGGAGACTTGAAGCTTGAATGAGACCCTTAGAATCCGGATGAGTTTTGAGACTTGATATTTGGAGATGAAATATTGTTAAGTGTTTGGGAATGTATTTGGGAATGTCTTGAATGATATGAGGGTGAAATAAGGCTAAATATAGGCATTTTCACACATGGGAACACTTAGGCCCAAGCCCCAAAAGCCTTAGACTAGACAAGAAAAATAGTGCACAAAATACATTGTAGGGCGCCCTTGGCGCGACGCACTAGGGGCGCGGATTGTCTTTGAAAATCACATTTTTGCTATTTTCAAATTTTGCTACAGTTACTCTTAAATTGGGGTTAGACCTATTTCCCACTCAATTTGACCCTTTAAATAAGAATATGAAGTTGAATTTTTGGTATCGCATATGAATTTTGAGGTACATGAAAATTACAATTTTGAGCACTTCCGAGACACATTTTCAGACACTTTTTGGGGTCATTTCATTCAGGAAGGACACTTTCTTCTTTTTTCAAATTGTAAATGCAATTAGCCAACACTCATCATTTTCATTTGGCCAAAGATTACGCCTAATGCCCATATCTTATAGATCAGCCTCAATATGATCCTTTGATTCTTTATCATTAAGCAAAGAATATATAATGTTGTCAAACACATTCTTTTCAATATGCATGACATCTAAATTATGGCGCAACAAGTTAGATTCCCAATATGGAAGATCAAAGAATATTGTTTTTTTATTCTTTTTGAGTTGCATCTTCAGCAATATTTTTTTGCTTGTTTCGTTTCCTTTTATGATTCAATTTTGTTGGTTTTCCAAATGTGACATTGATATCTTTCACTTGTTGAAAATTTTCTGATCTTGATATTTTTTTGGAGGGGTCCTCTCTTCTATGTTTCTATAAAAATATTTCATTAGTCTAAATTTGTGATTTCTAGCTAAAAATCGATGATGGCCAATAAAATAACACTTTCTACTATGATTAAGTCGGCAAGGTTCTGTATCAAAATTACAAAAGGGACATGCAAGACCAGTATGTCTGTTCTAATCAGACAAGCTATCAAGTCCAGGAAAGTCACTAATTATCCATATAAGAGTTGCTCGCATTCTAAATATTTTATTCTTTGATGAGTCAAAAGTGTCCACACCATGTTCCACAACTCATTCAACTCCTTAATAGGGTTATAAAGATACATCTATGTTATTTCCTGGCATATATGGACCTGGAATGGTCATTGAGAGAGCAAAATTTGGTTGCTTCACACACAACCAAAGAGGAAGGTTGTATGGAACCAAAATCACAGGCCAAATGCTATAATAGTACTCATTGTTCCAAAAGGATTGAAACCATTACTAGCTAGACCTAAGTAGACATTTCAAGGATTAGAACAAAATTCAAGAAATGTCAAACCTCTTCCATGACTCACCATCTCTAGGATGCCGTAAGATTCCATCTTTGTTATCATCCTTTGCATGTCATCTCATATGCTCTGCAATCTTAGAGAACATGAACAATCTTTGTAATCTTGATTTTAATGGAAAATAGCGAAAAAAATTTACAGGCTTCTTCTTATACTTCTTCTTTTGCTTCTTACTTATAGTAGGTGTATGATATTTATTGCTCCTCTTAGGCTTCCATCTGAAAGTGTGACAATACTTATATGTTTTGGCATTAACATCACCTTCCCAATACAACATGCAATTATTTGGACAAACATCTATATTGATAGTATTAAGACACAATTTGTTAATGATTTTCTTAGCCTCATAAAAAGAATTAGGGATCTTTGCAAAATTAAATGCATCCCTAAGTAGATCTAGTATCATAGTCGTTCTCTTGTCACTTAATCCAGACCAACTTTTTCTTTGATAAAGCTTTAACAAAAATTCTAACTTTGAGTATTTAGAGCCTTCATACAATTCTTGATTTCCATCTTTAAGCAACTCAATACCATGTAACAATTCTTCTTCACCCTCTAGAAGTGATGGACCTACATTAACACCCTCATGCCTTACGCCCCCGAATGCTTCATTAACCAACAATTCTATCAGATTTTCAATAGGTGGTGCAACCTAAGTGATTTCTATGTTTCTCAAATTATGAAATACATTCATTTCTCCATACATAACCCAAGTAATATAATTTTGAGGAAATGGCTTGTTGATCAAATAGTCAAATGATATATTTTTGGTTTGCCACTTTCGAAAACCATATTTAGGACATGGACATTTTATTTTGTCCCTTACAACTCCATTGTTAAATGCAAAATCTAGAAATTGATTCAAACCAAGCAACTACTCTGATGTGTTTCTTGGCATTCCAATTCAAGATTTAGCCATTAAAAAATTTTGTTAGTGTGCAATTAACCAAATTTGCCCGACGTAGATACCTATAAAGTTTCATGAGGAAAAAAATGAGTGTTTGTTAGCAGAAGTTGATAGAAATAAATAACAATATAAAAGAGAGCATACACAATCAAATACTTAAGCAAGGAGTATGAGCATAATACAATTGTGTCAATGATCGAAAGGAGATATCCCATCTTGCAGATTGCTTTTCCTAAGGACTTATTGGCATGGCTTATTTCATTAATATTATTACTTATGACATATATATATATATATATATTAATCCTCTTCAATTGCTTCTTGGTTCATCATTTGCATCCTTCATTAATGTCTAAGGAAAGTGAAGAACTATGTGACTGACAAATCTATATCTACTTGTGAGCTAAAGTTGTGGCCTTAGAATTGATAATTGTATCACTGCATAAACTCTGTTGATTTTTGTACTTGAGGTGTGCATTGATGGAAAGTTTTCCTTCGACACAGTATAAATTCTACAAAAGGTTGGACAACTTCTTCCCCTGTGAGACTTTTTGAATAAAACACAATTCAATTTCTTGTATTAAAGCTTCAAATTTATTCAATCATCTCTAATGTAAAGATACAACACCATAAAATTTCATATGATGAATCATTAATATAATCAAATGATGAGGAACTTTTAGCTTAAGCAATGGATGCAAGTTTAAATATGAAGCTCGTAACATTAACTATCTATTGAAAATAACAACATAAATTTTATTGTGTGATAGCTTTGAAATGATAAAATTTTATAAGATATTATTTAACTTTCAAATTGTCATCATCAAGTCATGTAGGTCAGAACAACTATCAAATTTTTTTGACAACAAACAAACAAAATAACCATTTGAGTTGGTTTCAACTTCAAAATAAAATCAATTTTTTCTTAGAAATTATCAAATAGAAGAGTCCTGAAAATAGATTTTGACACACAAAAATAGCAAAATCATATATTGATGCACATCAAAATTACAAAAAAAATGTCTAATTAGCAGATGAAAATTCATTTGTGAAAACAAGAAATAAAAATCTTGTACAACTGAAAACCCTTGTAGGCAGAAGATCTCCTTCATTTTCTTTTTGACCCATTTTTGAAAACTTCAATTTCAATCAAGAACTAAAATAAATCACCAGAATTTGAGATACCCATACAAAAAATTGAGAGACGCATACTAAAATTTGATCAAAACAGAAATATTTGAGATATTCTAACAAAATTTTGAGAAACCTATGTCGAAATTCGAGTAAAACACAAAAAGAGATAGCAAATTTGAGATAACCATGTCCAAAATACAAAGTTACATACCAGATTTTATGGAGAAACTTCAAAGAAAAATTCAAAGTTTGTGGAGGATCTATACCTTTGGTTGTGAACTTCAAAACTGAAGTTTTTTTTGGGCATAAAAGATATTATATTTAATAACCTTATTCATTATATAGTTTCATCTAACCAGTAGTCAGGACATCACAAATACCAGCGGATGCCCTTATTACACAATTGCCAACCCTTCATAATGTTTTTCCAGATAAAGGAGTTGGTTTTGGTAGAGGTCAATTTATTGGCATATTTATGGAAAAGATAGTTGGTCCAAAAGGTTTTAGGGCCCATGAAGAACCTCCAAGTAAGATTGCCTAACATAGCTAGGTTCTTATGTTCCGCCTTTATAATATTAAGTTTGCCTTCTGTTTTAGGTCTGGTTACTACCTCCTAGCTAAGATAATGAGTAGCTCTTCTTTGATTTGTACTGACCCAAATAAAATCATGTTAAATTTTATCAATTTGCTGAAGGGTCAACTTAGGGAGGTGAAAATAGGTCATTTGGTAAATGGCAATGACATTGAGGCTAGTTCTTGCTAGAGTAGCCCTACCAGCTAGAGTTAAAAGGCTGATTTTCCAATAGTAAGCTTATTTGACATGGTTGTAAGGATGAAGTAGAAGTCTCTATGAGTGGAATTTTTATGGAGAATAGGATAACCAAGGTATTTACCAAAATCCATATAAGTATTAATTCCAAAGAACTTTTTGATGATTTGACTTGTTGAGGGGGTGTAGTTCTTGGAAATGAAAGCTTTAGACTTTCTCTTATTAATACTTTCTCTAGAAAGATTGCAGAAGAGTTTTATACATTGATAAATAGTAGAAATATTTTTTTTTGGTGGCTAAACCCTTCAGCGTAAGGTCTTCCGCATAGAATAAGTGAGAGAGTTGAGGTCCCTTGGGTTTGAGAGTAATGGGGATCCAGTTAAGAATATCCACCTGATAATTTATAAAGTTTGAAAGGATCTTCATACAAAGGATGAAGATATAGAGTGACATGTGATCACCCTGTCTGATACCCCTAGTAGGTTGAAAGAAATCCGTTCTATTACTGTTAACCAGCATGACTATGGAGCTAGTGGTTACACAATTGAGAATCAGAAAAGTGATTTTTTGGAGGGAATTTAAAATAAACAAGAGCTTTGTAAATGAAGGATTATTCCATCTTATCAAAAACTTTCTCTAGATCTAGCTTGAGAATGAAATTACCTCTGGAACCTTTGATATTTCAGAATTTATTGATAATTTCGTGTATGAAGATGGCATTATCAGAAGGTTTTTGACCTTTGAGAAAGCTAGTTTGAATGGGGCTAATAAGATTGATCAAGAAAGGTTTAATATGATTCAAAATAATTTTAGTGATGCTTTTATAGATAGTTTTGCAGAGGCCTACAGGTCTGAAATTCCTGAGGTTGTTAGCATTATTCACTGTGGGGATAAGGAAAAGGTAGGTTTAATTAATCTTTGAAGGAATGATGCCATCATTAAAAACTTGGTGACAGAGATTCTTAACCGATATAATCACTAGGTTCCTATTATTTTGATAAAAGAATAGATGAAAACCATTAGGACCCAGAGCCTTGAAAGGTTGAAAGAAGTTAATAGCATTGTGAATTTCTATATCCCAGAGAGGGTCATCCAAACTAGAAAGATCTAATTTGTGGAAAGATATAGGAGTGTTGATGAAATCTCTTTTGGAAAATATATGACTGGTATTATACGTGTTGGTGAAGTAAGTGAGGGTATGAGAAAGAATAGCCTTTTATTGGTGATAATGTTGTCTGCATCATCAATAAAGCTAACTATTTTATTAGATCTACATTTATTAATAACAGATAGATGGAAGAAAGTGGTGCTAGCATCCCCATCGCTAATCCAGTTAATTCTAGACCTCATATGCCAGTAATCCTCTTCAACTTTAAAGCTAGCGTTGTAGTCTCTAATAAGCTCTTGTTCTAGGCTAATGAGAAATGGGCTGGAAGGGTACTTTAGGGAGTTATGGATACCTCTAAGTCTAGCTTGGATTGTTTGTTTCCGCCTTTTAAGATCCCCAAAGGTGTATTTACTCCATGTTATAACTTCCATCATAAAATATTTATTACTAAGGAGAAAGTCATTCATAAATCAATTGGCTATAATATTCCTAAAGTTGGGGTGGTTAGTCCGGAACTTTTCCAACTTAAAAAGTTTGGGAGATTGGGAATAATTGCTATTTTCTAAGTTAATCAAAAGGGGTTGTGATATGAAAAAGTCCTAGGTAAGTGGGTGATGTTAGCATTAGGGTGAAGGGAGATCCAGGACCTATTAACTAGACCCCTATCAAGTCTTTCCATAATAAGGCCATTATTTCTGTGCAGATTAGACAAAGTATACTTAGGGACTTTAAAACCTAGGTCTATCAACCCATATTGCCTCATACAAGCACGAAATCTGCTAGCCCGAGAAATATTAATAGGTCTACCACCCCATTTTTATCTTGGGACATAACTTCATTAAAATCACCACAGGCAAGCCAGGGACCACTAAAATTATTACTAAAGCTACTGAGGTCATCCCAAAGTTGAAATCTAAAGGTGTAGTTAGTACTAGCATAAATAATACTGAGTAACTAAGGAGAGTTTTGAGGACTAACCTTAACTATAACATGCAGATCCTGAGGGAACTATCTAATGTTAGTGATAGTCACAACATTATCATACCATAGAAGAACTATGCCCCCCATCTTTCCATAGCAGGTTGTTCCATCATTCCAGTAAACTGAAGGATGTCTCTGAGTCTAATGTGATCTTCCTACCTAGTTTCTAGGAGAGCAAGCACAGAAGGATTGTAAGTGTTGATAATATCTTTTAAGTTTCTAATAGCGCCCTCATTCGAGTAACCACATATATTCTAAACTATTATACTAGAATGCATATTCATTGGAGGAGTAGAAGAGAAGATATTATTCAGTTCCTCCCCCGAGGAAGATTCCTTTAGCGTTGGGCTTATCACCACAGCAAATTTCGTCGTTGCTTGATTGATTGGAAGGAGGATGTCTATTGAGAATTTTTTTCATAGAGCTGGGTAGTGGAAGATGAATTTCTTGTCTAGTATTTTCAGAAATATCATAAGGGTTTCTTTATTTAAGTTAACTATTTTTTGTATACGTATGATCCTCTTACCTTCCTTCCTTTAGTAGTTTAGATGTTTGGGGAGTAGGTTGATGCAAGTTCTACCCCAGATTATGTTGTTCTTATTGTTGCGGAACTTTCATCTGAGGCATCAATCGAACGAACATCCTATTTGATTCCATATTCTTCTGTGGAGTGAAGAAGGGAAGGTCTGGTCGCACGAGTGGGTTCATAATTGGATTGAAGTATGATATCATATCCCACATTTGTTACATGAAGTGAAATAGAGATGGAGCCATCGTTAGGGCCAACAGACTCAAAATGTTGTTCAGCCATACATGGTTGGTGTAATTTTCCATTGTCAGAGTCATCGCTTTCGTAACAAGTTATGCTAGGAAGTTTGAATTTTGAAGGATAACCATCACTTCCTTCCTCTCCAAGTCTAGGGTGAAGAAGGTTGCTTGATTTTACAGTGCCACCTCTATCTAAGAATGAGGAGGGTTAGCGAGAATGCTTGCATTGCGTAAATTATCGTAGGGTTCGAAAGAGGGGTGAGGGGTGGTTGGTTGTTATTCATAGGTGAGGGTATTGGAATTTGATGGGATAAGAGAGTAATCCTATTCCTTTTATTGAGAGGAACTAAGACTCTTTCCATTAGACTTAGAAGAGAGAGTAGTTATAGCATGATGAGTGGATTTAGGAGTGGTTCCTTAGAAGATTTACAATAATGATTAGATATCAGTTCTTTTAGGTTGAGATGGAATAGATTGGCTGGATTATTTATATTGCTTAAAGAAATAGGTTCCATATCTTGCATGAAATGTCCTTCATTCACTTAGCGGCAGCCTTTCACCAAGTATTCAATGTGAATATGCCTATTGTCAATCGTGGAGGGGTCACATGTGTCATATTTTGGGAGAGAAGGGTTATTGGTGGTATTTTTAAAACTGTGGAGGTGACAACTATCCCTGCAGTTAGATATAGTTAAAGTTTTTGATGATATCATCCCTGCGTGCCATGTGTCCATCTATCAGTGGGGGAGTGGAGAATGTGAATATGCCTATTGTCAATCGTGGAGGGGTCACAGGTGTCATATTTTGGGAGAGAAGGGTTATTGGTGGTATTTTTAAAACTGTTGGGGTGACAACTATCCCTGCAGTTAGACATAGTTAAAGTTTTTGATGATATCATCCCTGCGTACCATGTGTCCATCTTTCTGAGTATTGAAGGGGCTCTTCACTATCTTGGTCGATAGTAGCCAAAGAATTAAACATGTTCTTGGATTGAAGAATAGGAGGAGAGGAGTGATCCTTTGAAGTAGAAGGCTCGTTTGAAATAAAACGTTTACTAGGCAATTTAAAATGACTGGAAAACATACTTGATTGTTGCTCAGAATTGGGAATAATATTATGCGTGCTAATATTCTTTTTGGGAATAGTGGTGGTTTTGACTGCGCTAAACAATTTTATTTACATTAAGTAAGAAAGTTAGAAAACCTTTGCTATTAATGTAATTTCCAGGGGTTGAAATTTGCCCCTGCTTTTAAACTGCTGCTATTAAAGCATTTGCAGGGGTTGAAATTGGCCCCTGCTTTTAAACTGTTGCTATTAAAGTCCAAAAAATGTCATCTGAATCTGGAAATTTTTACATGAAAATGTTCTCCAAGAAATAGGGAATTCAGTAGATAAATCTGTTTTGAAAACGGAGCTAATAGTACTTGTTTAGGTTTACACTGTTTTGAACTAGTTGTCTTATGTCATGACCCCACCCCGTGGGCCGTGACTAGTGCCCGGATTGGGCACCCAGACACACTCACAAAGTCGAGCTACTAACAGACAACTTATATTTTTTAAAAAAATTTGGCAGAGTTTCCTTTATTTTACAAACTATCCAAAATTATCTTGCACTCAGAAAATATTAGCAAATGCAACGCAGAGCCAACAGAACATCATATATACATGTGCAAGCCGCCATGGCGGGTAAAGCCGCTCAACATACACATCATACAGATCTAATCATACGAACTGGGCACAACCCACACATATATACACCCATAGACCTCTAAGCAAACTGATAGAAATCATAGGACGGGATAGGGAACCGCCGTACCTCTGAACCAATCAGTAGATAAATCTGTTTTGAAAACGGAGCTAATATGAGGAAGAAATGGAAAGTTTAAGTTTTCTGAATATATTGAAGATGCAGCAGTAATCAGTGATTTTTACCTCAAACGACGCATCAAAATCAATTTCTGAAGCTCCAAGGGTGTCCTAAGCTGGAGGATCACCAAGCTGTACATTAGTACCTGCGGGTATGAAACGCAGCCCCCGAAAAAGGGGCAATACGAAATACCAAATCTCCGAATCCCCATCACATATCACATCATAGAAGTAGCATAAGCGAGCCGAGCGTTACGTATTGCCATCCCCGTACTCACCCAAACAGAGCAGAAAACCTAAGTGAGCCAGGCATTACGTATCGTCGTCCCTATACTCATATATCACAATACATAAATAACATGAGTGAGTCGGCCGTTACGTATCGCTGTCCCTGTAATCACCCAGATCCAGCCTAACACCAAACATAGTAGAATATGCAATGACCCAGGCATTACATATTGTCGTCCCTGTCCTCACTGCCAAACACAGCCTGATACCAGAGCATATTATAATGCACAAGACAATCAACCGGCCCGAGAACCAGTGAACGATATCATAGTAAGCACGAGTAGAGTAGTGAGTAGCCATATGATTATAATGCGTACGATAATTAATCGGCCCGAGAACCGGTGAACGATATCATAATAGGCACGAGTAGAGTAGTGAGTAGCCATATGCATAAAATCATTCTCGTAAATCCAAAAGATAAGTAAAATAGTTATATCTGAAACTAGAATAATAATTATTACATATTCTTTCAAAAGTATCAAAATTGCATAAAAGGGCATCGGGGGACCCACAGATAGTGGAGACCCTAACTGACCCAACTTACGAAAAACATACTCATCCTAGATCATACAAACTCCTACGAGGAATTTCAAAGCAATCCGAGCCTTTCTGTAAAAGCTACGGACGTTTGTAATTTTCAGATCATTAAAGAATAAGTTCATTCAAAACTGATCAAATTTCACATGCTCTTTTGCAATTTATGAATTCCAAAACATAAGAATACCAAGAAACAAATACGGATCATACATATGCTCGGATTGCGAGAATAGAGTTTCCTCGAGGCTCGTATCATAGCCTATCTTACCTAAGACATGCTAAAAAGAAAGGTTGCTTTACATACCTCAAACGCTTCCCGATATAATCCAAATGCAAGCCAAACCCCACTTATGCTTCGGATTACCCAAAGTCTACAAACAATTCATAAAATGCCAAACAATTAGCTAAAGAACCTTTTGGCATTAAATTTCAACTTAGCCCTTAATTCTACAAAAATTTGGCAGCATTTCCCCTAAAATAGGACACCTTAAGAATTCAACTCGGCCCAATCAGTCAACAATAATAACAACAACAACCCAGCAACATCAATAACCAATTCAAACAAAAATATAACAATAGTAGCTCTATTTCTCATTATTTAACAACATCCATAAATTCGATTCAATGACTTGGCTTTAAGCCAATACCAATGCTTATACATTAAAATACTAACCTGAATCCATACCAACCATATTTAAGGACATTCTAACAATGTTATTCTCATTCTTATCCAAATTTCATTAGAAATGCAATAACCTCCAAATCGGCCTGTAACAATTACAACAACACTCCAATTCATCAAAATCTACTCAAATATAGCATCATAATTGTATAATGAACTCAACGACACCCAAAAGCACTTAATCTGGGTAAAAGGGTAAAATGGTCCAAAAATTTTATCCAAAAAATGTCATCTGAATCTGGAAATTTTTACATGAAAATGTTCTCCAAGAAATAGGGAATTCAGTAGATAAATCTGTTTTGAAAACGGAGCTAATATGAGGAAGAAATGGAAAGTTTAAGTTTTCTGAATATATTGAAGATGCAGCAGTAATCAGTGATTTTTACCTCAAACGACGCATCAAAATCAATTTCTGAAGCTCCCACATTGTTCTCCTCGAAAACTTATACAACTTTGCCTTTTGAATCACTCCAATCGGATCAACAACGAGAAGTTGGGGGAAACGTTTGTGGGAAACGTTCTGCAAATTTTGCAAAATACAGATTTTTAAGGGTGGGTTTGTCACATGGCAGAACTTGATTGGGCCACGTGGCCCCGCCTTTTAATATCACCCATTGCCCAAACTTAATTTCGATGTTTCGGCCTCATCTGTAGTCCAAAAAATACAATCCATATATAAAATCTTATCAGAAATGGCATTTCAGACTCAATGATGCAGTCAAAATTTCCAACGGAGACGTTTTATGCCAAAATGGGTCCCACCTCTCAATCTCGAACACTACCGGTAGGTCAAATCACACAAAAGCCTCGAAACTGAACAAAAGGTCCTCCTAGCCCAAACTCCACATTCCGGATCCAATGGAAATATCATAATTTGCAATTGAGGCCTCCTTGACCCAAATCCTGGGAAAACTCATTTAAACCAGTTTCGAACTCAAAACGCAAAATATTCTCAGAAGCTCTAAAAATTGCAATGAAACCATTTCTAGCGTTAGTTTGACCATACGAAACTACTAAAATTTTTAAAATTCCAATTCGAGCTTCCGAATCCCAAATGTTGATCAAAGTCAAACTTTGGCTCCGATAACAGCTAAAAATGCAACTTTCAAATTAATTCTACTTTTGGTCCCAAATTTTCCTAATTGGTCCAATGCATAAAATACGGGCTCTAAAATCCTCCCCCCTAGAACATTCGTCCTCGAATGTTAGACCAGCCTTACGAGTCACACAAACAATTTGGGGGAGTTTTCTTTTCAATTATCACGACAACACATTTATTAGTCAACAATTTATTTATCAGGCAATAGAGTCAAGCAAAGAATTGAATTACCTATAGGTATTGAAAACAAGTGAGGATACCTCTTCTTCATCTGCTCTTCTGCTTCCCAGGCCATTTTCTCTCGGTTATTGTTTCGCCACAGCACTTTAATGGAAGCCACTTCTTTATTTCGTAACTTTCTCACCTGACGATCCGAAATGGCTATGGGCTGCTCTTCATAAGATAATTCTTCTGTGACTTGGATATCATCCACAGGAAAAATTCTGGAAAGGTCACCAATACACTTACTTAGCATAGAAACATGGAATACCGGGTGAACCGCTTCCAAATCAGCTGGCAGATCTAATTCATAGGCAACCTTGCCTATTTTACGAATAATCTGATATGGCCTAAAATACCTCGGACTAAGCTTTTCTTTCTCTTCACCTTATCCACTGCCTGCTAAATCATGTTCTGGGCCAATCAACTCAGTCTCTCCAACATCAAACCAACCGATTGGTGACCTATACTTTCTGCCATACAATGCCTCATACGGTGCCATCTGAATGCTGAAGTGGTAGTTGTTATTATAAGCAAATTCAACAAACGGTATATGATCATCCCAGCTACTTCGGAGATCAATAACACAGGATATCATCTAATTTATGAATAGTGCGCTCGGCCTGACCATCAGACTGGGGATGGAATGTTGTACTGAGACTCACCTGAGCCCCCAAGCCTGTCTGAAATGATCTCCAAAAATTTTTCATGAACTGGCACCTCTGTCAAAGATAATAGATACAGGAACACCATGAAGTTGCACAATCTCCCTGATATAAAGCCTAGTATAATCCTCAGCTGAGTAGGTAGTCCAGACCGGAAGGAAGTAGGCTGATTTCGTCAGCCGATCAACAATAACCCAAATGGAATCATACCTCAGTGGAGTACGAGGTAAACTCATAATAAAATCCATATTAATGATCTCTCACTTCCACGTCAGTGTCTCCATTTCCTGCAATAGCCCACCGGGCTTCTGGTGCTTAATTTTAACCTGCTGGTAATTCAGACACTGAGCGACGAACTCTGCTATGTCTCTTT
This sequence comes from Solanum virginianum, assembly GCA_000787875.1. NCBI lineage: Eukaryota > Viridiplantae > Streptophyta > Magnoliopsida > Solanales > Solanaceae > Solanum > Solanum virginianum. The sequence goes on along the minus strand of DF358968.1, from coordinate 15,426 downwards.
CATAGCATCTCACCAATATAAATATGTGAGATCATGGTATATCTTCGTCGACTCTGGGTGAATAGAATAGCGGGCATAATATATCTCGCCCATAACTTGTCGCTGCAAACCTGCAACATCAAATACACACAACCTGCTCTGAGTAATAATGTTCCATCGGAGGTGAGTTCAAATGGGGTCTATCTTTTTTTAATGGCTGTGTCTCTGTGCTGCTAGAATAGGATCCTCATACTGACACTGCTTAACCTCATTTGTAAAGAAAGATTCAGCCATACCTCGAACAAAAACTCCAATATCTCCACAATCAGTCAAGTGAACTCCAAGACTAGCCAGCAGATGAATATTGTGGACCATCTCTCTCCTCTTTGAAGGCGTGTCCGCTAAACTACCCATGGACTTGCGGCTAAGAGCATTTGCCACAACATTAGCTTTCCCAGGACGATAAAGAATGTCAACATCATAATCTTTCAATAACTTTAACCACTTCCATTGCCTCAAGTTCAGCGCATCAACACACACCCCAAACCAACACCAGAGGCATCACAATAGATCACATAACCATCTGGACGCTCGGGAAGAGTCAGGACTGGAGTCGTAGTCAACTTCTCTTTTAGAAACTAGAAGTTATGCTCACAAGCATCAGACCATTGGAATTTCACTCCTTCTGAGTGAGCCTTATCAAAGACGCTAAAATAGAAGTAAATTTATCCACAAATCTTCGATAATAGCCCGCTAATCCCAAGAAGCTACGCACCTCTATTGGCAACGTAGGCCTAGGCCAATTCTTTACGGCCTCAATCTTCTAGGAATCCACCCGAACGCCGTCAGCTCCTATAATATGCCCTAGAAATGCCACTGAAGACAGCCACAATTCACATTTAGAAATTTTAGCATATAATTTCTGGTGTCAAAGTATGTCAAGCACTGTCCTCAGATGATCCGTATGCTCCTCTTCTGATCGAGAATAGACCAAGATGTTATCAATAAACACGATCATGAATATATCCATGAATGGTCTGAATAGCCGATTCATAAGATCCATGAATACGGCCGAAGCATTCATCAGCCCAAAAAACATAACTCTGAATTCATAATACCCATACCGGGTTCTAAACGTTGTATTGGGGATATCCTTCTCCCGCTCTTGCACCTAGTGGTAACCCGACCACAGGTCTATCTTTGAAAAACATTTAGCTCCCTGCAACTGGTCAAACAATTCGACAATCCTGGGAACGGGGTATTTATTCTTTATTGATACCTTATTCAGCTGCCGATAATTAATGCACATCCGCAGCGATCCATATTTCCTTCTTACCAATAATACCGAAACTCCCCACGGTGACGTACTAGGCCAAATAAAACCCTCCTCCAATAGATCTCTCAGCTACTCTTTCAATTCTTTTAATTTTGCCGGTGTCATTCTGTACGGAGGAATAGAAATAGGTTGAGTGCCTGGCAGCAGATCTATAGCAAACTCCATCTCCCGCTCGGGAGGAAGAACTGGAAGCTCATCTGGAAATACATCTGGGAACTTATTAACAACTGGAAGTGACTGAAGAGTCAGTGCCTCTGCCTCTAAATCATGCACATGGTCCAGATGATAAAGATAACCTTTTCTGATCATTTTTCTTGCTTTGAGGTAGGAAACAAATTTACCCCTCGGTGATGCTTACCTGTCTACTTAAGAACTGGTTCCCCTGGAGATTGAACATGGACTAATTTTTTTTGACAATCAACATTAACATAACTAGAAGCTAGCCAATTCATACCCATAATCACGTCAAAGTTAGTCATATCTAACTCTACCAGATTGGCCATGATATAGCCGCCACAAATAAATACCAAACAGACTCTATAAACTCGACTGACAATAATAGAATCCCCTACTGGTGAACTGCGGGGATGTACCCCATACTGACTGGTGGGGATGTCTGCTCTACTACTGCTGAGGTTGCCTGCCTCGAAAATCCCCTAAATACCCAAATGTTCCAGCCCTCTTGGGCTGGCCCCTATCATCCACTCTATCAGGCTGGCGCCATCTGCATCGGTCCTCCATGCCCTAGGCGTGAGCCTGAATACGGGCGATATCCATACCAGTCTGGGCTGCCATCACCAAGCAACTGTCAATATAATACTGGTCCAACCCTACTATATACCGATACATTTAGTAAGTCATACTAGCAACATGTGTAGGCGCATATCTGGCTAGCAAATCAAACTCCAAGCCCTACACCACCTCTCGTATGTCCCCAATCTCTGCACCTAGCCGAGGGGCTGGAAGCTCTGGTACTCGAACCTCGGGAGCTGGCGGTGTAGCCGAACTAACTGCCGGAGGTGCAAAATTTGGCCCACCCTGGGCACGAACCCTAGCAGTCACCTGGGTTTAACTAGTCTCACCTACCACTACAGACTTGCCCTTCTAGGCAGCGGTGGTCTTTCTCGGAGGCATCACTTAAAATAAGATATTCTGTCAAAAAAGGGTCACCCTAATAGCACTGCTAACTCCATTGGCAATATCACAAGAAGGATCACCCTATTAACACCACTCTAACGCACGATCTAGGATCAGAAAAATAGTAACATCCTAAATGTCCTATAGCCTCCTGTTTATAGATATGGTGCATGACACACCGATAAACAAGACTCTACTAGACATGGTCTGTGGACATTTCGAGGATGAACTGCTCTGATACTATTTCTGGCACGACCCCACCCAATGGGCCATGACTAGTGCCCGGATTGGGCACCCAGACACACTCACAAAGTCGAGTTACTAACAAACAACTTATATTTTTAAAAAATTTCGACAGAGTTTCCTTTCTTTTACAAACTATCCAAAATTATCTTGCACTCAGAAAATACTAGCAAATGTAATGTAGAGCCAACAGAACATCATATATACATATGCAGGCCGACATGGTCGCCATGGCTGGTAAAGTCGCTCAACATACACATTATACAGATCTAATCATACGGACTGGCACAACCCACACATATATACATTCACAGACCTCTAAACAAACTAACAGAAATCATAGGACGGGACAGGGCCCTGCAGTACCCCTGAACTAATATATGCAATGCAACGAACGAATAAGTATACTAAAAGTAAGCTCTGAAATAGAGAGAGCGCTCCAAATAGCAGAAGGGTGTCCTAAGTTAGAGAATCACCAAGCTGTACATCAGTACCTGTGGGAATAAAACGCAGCCCCCGAAGAAGGGGGTCAACATGAAATACGTACTGAATATGTAAACAGGGGATACAGAATATAAATATGAGTGATAATCGAAACAAAAGTATGGAAAGCAAATGCATATCAAAAATATTAAAATGTTTACTTTCAAAATACAAACCATGCCTAGCGCACAGGAACGATGGTCTTTCACCCACTACTCAAACTTAATTTCGATGAGCAATCATGCATAGGACACAGGTAATATGGCCGTCCGCCCGTCAATGGCGCCATAACACATCATAACACTAGAAAGTTTCAAATCTCCGAATCCCCATCACATATCACATCATAGAAGTAGCATAAGCGAGTCGGGCATTACGTATCACCGTCGCCGTACTCACTCAAACATAGCAGAAAACCCAAGTGAGCCAGGCGTTACGTATCACCATCCCTGTACTCATATATCGCAATACATAAATAGCATGAGTGAGTCGGACGTTACGTATCACCGTCCCCGTACTCACCTAGATCCAGCCTAACACCAAACATAGTAGAATATGCTGTGACCCAGGCGTTACGTATCGCCGTCCCTGTCCTCAGTGCCAAACACAGCCTGACACCAGAGCATATTATAATGTGCACGACAATCAACCAGCTCGAGAATTGGTGAATGATATCATAATAGGCACGCGTGGAGTAGTGAGTAGTCATATGCCTCACATTATTCTTGTAAATCTAAAAGATAAGTAAAATAGTTATATCTGAAATTAGAATACTACTTATTACATATTCTTTCAAAGTTATCAAAATTGCATAAAAGGGCGTCGCGGGACCCACGGCTGGTGGAGACCTAAACTGGCGCACCTTACGAGAAACATACTCATCCTAGATCATACAAACTCCTACGAAGAATTTCAAAGCAATCCGAGCCTTTCTGTAAAAGATACGGACGTTTGTAATTTTCAGATCATTAAAGAATAAGTTCTTTCAAAACTAATCAAATTTCACATACTCTTTTGCAATTTATGAATTCCAAAAACATAAGAATACCAAGAAACAAATACGAATCATACACATGCTCGCATTACGAGAATAGAGTTTCCTCGAGGCTCATATCATAGCCTATCTTACCTAAGACATGCCAAAAAGAAAGGTTGTTTTACATGCCTCAAACGCTTCCCGATATAATCCAAATACAAGCCAAACCCCACTTACGCTTCGGATTGCCCAAAGTCTATAAATAATTCATAAAATGCTAGATAATTAGCTAAAGACCCTTTTGGTATTAAATTCCAACTTAGCCCTTAATTCTACAAAAATTTAGGCCGTATTTCCCCTAAAAAATAGGTCACCCCGAGAATTCAACTCGGTCCAATCAGTCAACAACAATAACAATAACAACCTAGCAAAACATCAATAACCAATTCAAATGGCAATATAACAATAGTAGCTCTATTTCACATTATTCAACAACATCCACAAATTCGATTCAACGACTTACCTTTAAGCCAATACCAATGCTTATACATTCAAATACTAACCTGAATCCACACCAACCATATTTAAGGACATTCTAACAATGCTATTCTCATTCTTATCCAAATTTCATTAGATATACAATAACCTCCAAATCGGCCCGTAACAATTACAACAACACTCCAATTTACCAAAATCTACTCAAATATAGCATCATAATTGTATAATGAACCCAACGACACCCAAAAGCACTTAATCGAGGTAAAAGGGTAAAATGGTCAAATGACATAGAAAAATTAATTTCTGAAGTTCCCACATTATTCTCCTTGAAAAATTATACAACTTAGCCTTTTGAATCACTCCAATCGGATAAAAAATGAGGAAGAAATTGAGATGAGAAGTTGGGGAAAATGTTTGGGGGAAACGTTCTGCAAATTCTGCAAAATACAATTTTTTAAGGGTGGGTCTGCCACATGGCAGAACTTGATTGGGCCACGTGGCCCCGCCTTTTAATATCACCCACTGTCCAAACTTAATTTCGATGTTTCGACCTCATCTGTAGTCAAAAAAATACAATTCATATATAAAATCTTATCAGAAACGGTATTTCGGACTTAATGATGTAGTCAAAATTTTCAACTAAGATCGTTTTATGCCAAAATGGGTCCCACCTCTCAATCTCGAAACACTCCCAGTAGGTCAAATCACACGAAAGCCTCGAAACTGAACAAAAGGTCCTCCTAGCCCAAGCTTAACGTTCTGAATCCAATAGAAATATC
>DF358969.1:49701-82173 GCA_000787875.1 Solanum virginianum | reverse complement strand
AAGATTGAGAAGTTGATATCCGCTTGTGGAGTAAGTTGTACATGAGGATCGCGTGAATGTATCATGCATATGGATATAATGTATTATAGCTAAGTTGTTCATGGTTGGAAATTGTGCTATGGTTGAATAAAATGTTTAAGGCTAATGTGATATTCGGGGATGAATGTTCTTAAGTGGGGGAGGATGTTAGAACCCGTATAATTGTGTTTTGGAATCATTCCAAACTTTGGGGCTAATATTGTAACTTTCGGAAAATTTGACACTTAAGTGTAGTTTTGGAGAATTCGAGAAGTTAAGTTGGAATTTCCATGTAAGTGTGTGTGTAGAAACTTATGGATATCTATATGTACAGGTGTACACTTACAAGACCAAGAATTATAAGTCTTTTTGTTATGTATTTATATGTTGGAAAATTCAAATTCTAGCACAGGAAACAAATTGGGAAAATTGGATTCTTAAAGGCTGAAATACATATATGTCCCTAAAGTTTTGAGTTTGTAAGGTAAAGCAAAAATTGAGTAAGTTTTAAAAGAAGTAGCGACAATTGTTATGAATGTTGACCATAGTTTTAGCATCCATGAATGGTAAAGGTATGAAAAGGAATTGATAAGTTGAGATACCTTATATTTTAAGTTTTGAGTTTGTAAGGTAAAGCAAAAATTGAGTAAGTTTTAAAAGAAGTAACGACAATTGTTAGGAATGTTGACCATAGTTTTAGCATCCATGAATAGTGAAGGATGAAAAGAAATTGATAAATTGAGATACCTTACGTTTTAAGCGTTCTAGACTATCCTATGATATATTGAGAAATGAAACTTTCAAGTCACTTGGGAATTTAAGTCACATAAATCCTTGCCAATTCATCATAGAAGCTTTAATTTACAAATGGTTGACAATTCGGAAAGATTGGGAAAGTAAACATTATGCCTTACGTTTTAAGCGTTCTAGAAATATAAAATCTTATGATCGTTATGATAAAGTCAAATTTTTTGAAAAATCATTTTGGGGCATATCATGATAAGGTGCATGACGTAGACTAAGTATGGCCCCTTTAAATTTAGAATTATGTCATGTTTGGCATTGTGCTGTGATTGATCTGTTTAATATGATGGACTATAGTATGTGAGCGCTGGGCCACAGTTTGCCTCGGCTCACCTATCCGGGTGGTCCAGGAAATATGTTCGGTGGGCGCGACTCGATAATCCGACCGGTCCAAATTTCGCACGGTATGCATTTGCCTCTATACTTGGATTTGTTTGCTATACGCTGTTTGTTCTGGTACTAAGTATTTGGATATATCAAGTATGCATTCGACCATTACACCTTTTGCCTGAGTTTGATAATTTGCACAATAAAAGTAATATTCTTGTTATTCAATTTGTAAGTATGTGAAAAGTCTAGAAAAACCTTGTGTTATGGTTTGAAACCTTGCTGTGAATTAAAGAAAGTCGTTTATCCATAGCTATTGATATTGAAATTGTATATTGTGAACTTGCTGTAATTGCTTAAGGGATCTAATGTTGGTCTTTGTCATTCAGATATTGATTTTCTTATTCAGATATTCTTGTGGTGATTTTCTCTAGCCACCTATGATATGGCAATTAATGTATCCTACATTAGTTGTTGTGGTTGGCTTTCAAACCCCTGTGGTGAGTTATAATACTGATTCGAATTCTTTTTTAAAAGTAAGTATGTCATTATTATGAAAATGGGCTTACCGCGAGGATTGTTACTATTTTGTGTACACCAGTCCCCACTGTATTTTTGCCTTTATACTTGTCCTGATGGATATATATACTCTGTACTATGCTGGTTTACATATTTGGTACATCTTTCGTACTGACCCCCGTTCTTCAGGGGCTGCATTTCATGCCCGCAGGTACCGACGATCAGAGTAGCGGGCCACCAGCTAGGGACTCCTGTTAGTAGTGTGAAGAGCTCCTTTGCTCCGGAGCTACTTTTGGTACACGGACAAACTTATCATTCTGTACTATGTGCATTTGAGGGTATGAGGGGGGCCCTGTCCTGTCATATGAGTCAGTTTATTCGTATTAGAGGTCTGTGGATATCCTGTGAGTTTGGGTCAGATTAGAAAGTATGTATAGCATGTGTATGTGCTGAATATGTGAGGTTGGCTGTCAGTCTGGGTACTATGTATAACTATTGTGTTTGTTGGGCGGTTGTACCGCAGCGGTGACCTAGTCTGCCCGCACCTATGTATATATGTTTATTCTGTTGTTGGGGTTTTCTGTGTGCAGGTGGTTAGTTAGAAAAATAGAGGAAACTTTGCCGAAATTTTCATAGATGAATAGTAACCTAGTTGGGAATTTGGTTTGTTTATGTGGTTCGGGCACCCCAACCGGGTGCCAGTCATGGCCCATAGGTTGGGTTGTGACAAATTCTTACCCTTCATATTTGGACATGGACGAGTTTGATCAAAATAGCTCTAAGAGATTTATTGGATTGGTATCTCATAAATTTGATGGTACAGTAGAGGATGGAGCATGTGACTATTTGACTAAGTGTGAATGGACTTGCAATTTAGAAAGAGGGTTTAGTGATTATCCCTCAGAAGTTATAACCTTGCTTATGCATCAGGTTGTTATTTCAGAGTATATTATTCATACTAGGATGATTGGGAGCATTTGATAGGATAGACAAGGCGGAGTCAAGAGGTTTCATCATTAGGGTCATTTTGATGGTTACCCACATAGGGATTAGGAGTTTTTGACTTCAAGAACCTACGATTACCAGGGTAGGCTAGCACATAGAGTTATTCAGTGGATAGAATGTATAAGGGAATCCAAATCTAACCTGACTAGCCATGGATATTTACTAGGTTCAAGTAAAGTGTGTTGGTGCTTCAAGTTACCTTCCATGAAGATTCTGGTCCCTGAGGTTGTTTAACACGTAATGAGGATGATGTAATGACAATCAAGATCAAAACTTTTTTCATGGCTTCATAGAGTGGGCATATGGCAGATGGGTATGATATGACTACTATGACAATATTTATGTTCACTTGTTAGGATTATGGGTTGTGTCACTTCTACCATCAATCTCTTTATGAAAGTGTGCACACTACTTTGTTGGAAATAAGGCTAATTTATTAATGTATTGTAGTTATTCAATGGGTTATTTGAGTATGACCTCCTCGGTGGGTATGAGGTATCTTAGTGGTGGATCTTGTCGATTTTTTGATATGATACTAGAGGGTCTTGTACGACCAATAGGTTTTATGATATGATACTTGTTGGGAATGAAGTGTCTTGTACGGCCAAGTACTAATGGGTCGTTAGTGGTCCACCTAGCCAGATATTACGTTTTGATGATACATTGGAAAAATTAGTTAATTGTTACTATAGATGCTTTGGATAAACATTTGAGATAATGATAGCGTAGTTGTAGATCTTGATATGGTATTCTTATGTTTAAGTGTGAATTTCTTCTTTAGAGCTCTAATTGGAGACCGATGGTTTTCTTATAAGCTAAAATGAGTGAATTTCTATTGAAGCCACAAACTTAAGCACCAAGAAGATTTCAGTAGATTACTTATATGAAGTAAACTGAGAATGTTGTGCATGTAAAAATTGATTACTTTATTGGATTTGGCTGGGATATCTTAGGTTTTGAAGTCTCATATCAATTATAGGATCAATTTTACAGAGTGACGTGGCCTCTTTTATATTATTCAGGTTCTGGTAATCAAGTTACCTGTGTGTCAAATTCGCTTAAAATTAGTAGACAAGATTTGAGAAGGAAATCTTCAAGTGTTTGGCTCAAGTTGGAGAATATGTCCTTTTGTGTTTTTTGAATTCAATAACTAGTACGACTTGAATCTCTAATAAAGTATATGGTGAGTTCAATGAGAAAATGGTTGATGATAAATTAAGTTACAGAATTTCCACAAACCCTGACGTACTAGTTAATGCTAGTCAAAAATGAAATTGGTATATGGTGCGCCAGTCAGGATTTAAATTTTTGTCTAAGTTTATATACGTGATATTAGGATTCGTCAAGGTATGGATAGACAAGGTAATGAAGACTATTTTCCCTATGACTTATTGAGCATTTGAAAAAACTTGTGCCAAGTGTAGGTTAGATATGGTGAAGAAGCTTAATGAAATTTCCATTAGAAGAGTGAGTTTAAGTAGAAGGTAATTGTTGGCATGTTTTGGTCAAGGAATGATAATGATAACTAGGTGCTGGAAAAGGAAAAAAGACATGGACATCAATGAGTTCAAGCATTTAGAATTATAACATGAGTGTAAATTTTTGCTTTAAGTTTAGATTTGGCAATACAAGGTGGGTGGGCCCGTGCAGCATCAGGTTACAAAGGGATGTCACCTACTTATCTAAATATTTGAATTTCATTTTGGTGAAAAACAATGATATATGAGAGATTTTGCATTTTAAGTTATATTAGATTGTTCATTCCTCTTGGATGACTTATACGTGCTCTACAAAAAGAACTTACCATCTACATGAATATTGAGAATTTTGCACCAAGTTGATACTATTTTTTGATGGAAGCCACCTAGATCATTAAGGAGAATTATATGAATTATGGGGTAAAGTGGAAGGAAGAATATTTTCATAAGCTCTCAGGAAAAAGAATTATATTGGAGTCAATTGCGAACATTGCGCAGTCCATTCAAAAATTATCCCAACAAAATTGTCTCGGTACCTAACCAGACCCAAAGCTCTGTGTGAGAGAAAATGAAAAAATGCACGGGAGACAAAAAATGCAAAGCTCCAAACTAGAAAAGTAAGAAGCTATTACTAGCAAAGCTTCCAAGTTACGATCTCTCCAATTTCATCACACCAAAATGTGATTTCTTTACCAAGAATCTCAATTTTTGATGTTCGTTGCTTATTTGTTCGTGGGGGTTGTTTCATATATACAAAGGAAGCCTCGATGTAAGCGCAAAGTTGTTAGTGTTAAATCTTGAGTCTTATACTGCTTGGAATTATAGAAAACTTCTACCTAAAGTCGAGCATAATGAGTAATTTGTTAAGTCAATTCTTGATGAAGAACTCAGATTGTTAAGTTGTTTTCTTGAATAAAAATAAGATCTTTCCAAATGGGTCGGATTGGGTATTTAGGATTGATGTATTAGTATGTTTTTTGAGGGGATGCTCATTTTTCTTCTTTTTTTTGTCCCCACACCTTTGCCTTTTTTACTAAATCCTTTGCTTAAACCCAAATAAATTCTAGTATGGTTATATGTTGTTACTTTGAAGTGTAAGAAGTGTGTTGAATAGTAATGCTAAAGTTGTAGACAAAACATAATGTACCTCAACTTTGAATCTTCTACCTGATAGATCTGTGTCCAATGGATAATGAAACTTCAAGTATATTTTTGCTTATATGTTGTTGTTCTATGTGTTAACAAAGTCACAATTCACTTCTGAAGCAAGGTGTAAAATGTGTTGGATCTTCAGTGTCGTCACATGCTTGGGCTCTTCAAAAGTGTCAACAGGTGTGGTGCGTGTAGGATTTGACAAAAATAGTGTATTTTCGGAGAATTCGACATGGGATGCGGCATTGAAAGTGAAGAGTCCATGCAACTTAGCCATACTTTTCATTATCATTGAGTGTAATAATGAAGTGGCGACATTGAACAATTAATATTTCCCTTTATCATAATTTTTTCTTCATTTTCGTTGTCCATATAGTTGTTATTCGTGCTTATAATCAATAGTCTTGAACTACACATATATTTACAATTTTTTCTCCATTTGCATCTCTCTTCATTGCCGCGATATTTGCTTTTAGCATAAAACCCCAATGAACCTTAGTATTTTTTTTGCGTTCTTTGCCTTTGATAACAATGTTCTTAGGTGGTTTAATGACGAACAAAGCTTGTTATCATCTGCTATTATTTTTTTGTGGTTTTATATGTCATTCAGCTAAAACTTTGCATGTTAATTAGGTAGAGAAATGCATTATCTGGAATCTCATTCTGACCTATGCTCTACTATGCTACATCTCTTATCTCTTCCAAAAGTTCATCTCCCCACACTGACTCGTATAAAATATTCTATTATCCCCTTTGTATTCAAACAACAACAGAAGCAGTAAACAAAGAAAAATTAAATGAAATATAAACCAATCTGAGTCCACATAATACACTCTGTGTCCTTAAGGAATTTAATCCCCTCACTTTAATGATGTTATGGATTATTTCCTCCCAAGATAAAACATATTAACAACAATAGAATAATGGTACCTCAAATTATTGTAGTTATCAACAAACTCAAAAACCAATAATGGCTTTCACACAGACTCAAATCTGTTTTGAATAAGCATGGTGACTTTTGGAAAGGAAGGTATCTATCCAAAGGAACAACTTTTACAAGCAAATTTTAAAATATAGTAAATGTCACCACTCGGACCTGGGCTTTAGGAATGACATGGTGAATGGGGACCTGAGAGTCCCCAAAATAAGCCTTAAAGTACGAAAATTCACATCATCGGTTCGGAAGCGCATTCAAATTAAATACATAATTCTAAGGGACGGGAAAGTAGGACACGCTATAGGGCAATTCGGGACTAAGGATCTTCCATATTTCCACATCAAACATACATATAAATGTCATAATTTTCATAATCAATCCATAATAGTCATATCCAAAGAATAACCATAACCATAAGGATTAAATACAACACATAGCATATAGATCTGACAAAAGTCTACAAGATGTCCAACAATGCCTCTAGTCGTAAGATAGGACGGGAGCCAGGCATGTCCCAGGCTCACCATCAAAATAAAGATAACATAAGGAAAAATAATATAAAGTAGAGGAATGGTGGCTTGTGAAACACCCCAAAATGTGCTTCAGAAATGCCCATAATCATAATTTCCATATATCTCAAAATCCATGTGTGATATCAAAAATTCAACTTCATATTCCCGATCAGGGTGCAAAATTGATTGGGAAATGGGTATGACCCAAATTTTAAAGGACTCATAGAGAAAAATAAATTTCGCCTATTTATGATTTCTAGAGAGCATTCGTGCCCTGGCCGCGACGTGCTAGGGGCGCCTAGTAGTACAAAAGTGGCTTGTGCAATAGGTCCGCATCGTGGCAAGTACGTAGACTAGTGTATGTTTTTTCTTGCTCTTTCTATTTCAGCCAAGGGCATTAGGTTCATATCCCCATGCCCATTATGCATGAACCCGCCCATACTTAGCCATTTTTCAACTCTATATTACTAAAAACTCTTAGAAAAACCTCTCAAAGACTTAACCAAATATGTTATTCAAATTTCAAGAATTTCAAGCTTAATATTGGAACTCAAGGATTCTCTCCAAACTCTATGTTATCTTCAAGAAAACTCAAGTTTGAGGTATGTGGGTTTCATCCATTGGGTCCTTTCACTTATGGAGCCCAATTTTCCTTTTATGAAAATTGTATGTTTTCAAGTTGTATCATCTGTGTATCTTTTACTATGGATTATGAGTATAAATTATGTTGGGGTTGTATGAAATATTGATTGATTATGCATGTCTATCTATTTTAAGCTTATACCATGATTTGATTATATCTATTGAGGCTATGCATGTTTTGAGCTATGAAACTATGATCTATTATGACATTTGATGGTGGATTTCAAGGTATCCTATATGAGGGTTTTACAATATGATGGTGGGTTGATTTGGATTGAGTTTTCTCACATGATTTCACTCTTGAAAGATTGGATAATGGATTTCGAGGAATGCTTCATGGGGTTTTTACTACATGTTGGTAGGTTGATTTGCATTAAGTTTACTCATCTTATTTCACTCTTGAATTGCATGATTTTGAACAAGCATCATGAACCCACCAAGTGTTTGACAAAATGTAAAGTCAAGAATTCTCAAGTTATTGATGATCTATTTAATGATTTACAGGTCAAGTGACTACATGATGACTAAGGCCTTTCAAATATGTATTGAATTCATGAAAAGTATCTATGATGTTACAAGTACCAAGTTAAGCCCTATTTTAAGATTTTTACCTCTTGTGAGATATTCATGTTAATGCAAGGGTTCATGTATTATTGTTATTACTCTAATGTTTCAAGTTAGCCTCACTATTAGAGGACAAGCATATTTATGAGCTACTCATGTCTTGTTCTTACAAGCTATTCATATTATGATTAAAGTATAATAATTTCAATTATTTTGTGGTATTAGACTTAGCACCGATAGATTGGATATCGTATGGACTATCTTCAAGGGCCCATGCTCCTTTCCTCAAACTATGTGCCAACATAGGATCATGCTTTACCCATGCTATACTAGTGGAAATTTAGTGCACTTTATCATAAACTCCACCTCGAAATGGGATGGGTTCCTATAAGGGGGTTACATATTCGAAATGGGATGATCTCCGGTAAGGTGAAGTATGGTTTACCTTGGCAAGTGGACCACCTCTTTACTGATGAGAGGTAATCATCGGAATTTGAAGTTATAGCTTGCTTGGGCTTACTCATGTCGGTTAGTCTCTTCCCACACATGTATTATGTTCTATGCTAGTTGAATGATTTACAAGCATGTTTTACTTCAAGCATTGATCATGCATACCATATTGAGATTACACTTATGTATTGCTTATTATTATGAATTTTGATTATATATTGGCCTAGGTCTTGTTGAATTGCATCCTCATACTTGGTATATTCAAACGTACTCTATGCCTATGTGATATTACCATGTAGGGAACAGAGCACCATTTGATCATCCTCTACATGGCTGTACAATCCTTTGAAGCATGCTTTGGTGAGTCCTCAAGTCCGAGGACACTTTCTTTGTTACTCTTGTTATTTTGAGACTTCTTTATGTCAAACATTTGCTACTTTGAGGGTGAACCTGAAAAGTGTCTTGGCCTTTGATCCATTCTATTTTAGAGGTATTGTTGGATATTATGATGTACTTATGCTTGAGTTTGACTTTTAATTCTTTAATGATTATTAAAGACTTCCCTTAGTCCCACTTCCCTTTTTATTATATCTCTTTTGTTGTTTATTTTGCTTTCGCGACCAAGAATGCATGATTGATATGCTAAGAGGCTTGTTTAGGTCCCTTCGGTTCCCATTCATCATGTCACATCTAGGCTCTAGGCTTGGGTCGTGACAAACATGGTATCAGAGCATTAGGTTGTTAATGATCCTCGAAATCCAAAACACTGCGTCAATTAGAGTCTTATTTATAGTTGTGAAGTGCGCCACAACTATGAATGGGAGGCTATAAGGAGTTTTAGGAAATGTCATTTCACTTCTTCATAGTGTATATCGTGCTTTAGATATAAGTGTTAGGCTTTTTCCCCTAATGAATGCTCTTTGCTATTCTAGATCATGCAGATTCCAAAAGGGAGACTAAGGATAGCGCGTACACTCGAGGAACAATTGGCTCCTCCCACTCCTCAAGCTCCTCAAGGAGAATGGGTAGCCAAAGAAGAGTTTCAAGATTCTATTAAAATGTTGGCTCATGCTGACCAACCAAATCAACAAAGGGGCCCAAGCCCCTCATGCTCCTACTTCGGCTTCTAGGGTGAGAGATTTCACTAGAATGAACCCACTAGATTTCCATGAGTCCAAGATGGATGAGCATCCCCAAGAGTTCATAAATGAGGTATATAAGTTGCTAACTATCATACGGGTCAATTTGGAGGAAAAGGTGGAGTTGGCAGCCTACCAACTCAAAGGGGCAGCTTAAATTTGATTTACACAATGGAAGTTATAGAAGGGGAATAATGATGCTATCCCTTGGGAAGAGTTTAAAGTTGCATTCCTCAGTCGGTTCTTTCCTATCAATCTAAGAGAGGCTAAGATGATAGAGTTTATGAACCATAAGCAAGGTTCCATGAGTGTGAGGGGAGTATGCCCTCAAGTTCAACCAACCCTCCAATTATGTTCCGCAATTGGTTGCGAAGCCTAGGTTAAGGATGAATAATTTTGTGTCAGGAGTGTCTGAATTGTTCAATGAGGAGTGTCGTACGACCATGCTAGTAGGTGATACGGATTTGTCCCACTGCTTGACACATGCCGAGCAACTTGAGATGGAAAAGCTTAGAAAAAAAAGATGTCGTACATCCAAGAAGGCTCTTTTTGAAGATGGTTTCCAAGGATCTGTCGATTTCTATAAGGCCACAGGTTCTAAGGCCAAGGGTAATTCGATGGTCTTACCAAGAGGTTTGCCAATGATAGAGTGACCAACCCAAGGTTCCAATGTGGTAATGGAGAAATGGCAAAACCTACATGCCCAAGGTGTGAAAAGAATCATAGTGGTCCCAACATAGGATCATGCTTTACCCATGCTATACTAGTGGAAATTTAGTGCACTTTATCATAAACTCCACCTCGAAATGGGATGGGTTCCTATAAGGGGGTTACATATTCGAAATGGGATGATCTAATGGGTCACAATGTTATTGATTACCGTCATTCTCAAAACAAAGGTAGAGATGATCGTCCACAAGGTCAATATACAAATGCGGGTCAAAAGGGAAGTGGAGGCCAATAAGGGAGTTCTCCAAGGAAAAATAAAATCTATGCTCTTTAAGGGAGACAAGGGGTAGATGAGGTGCCGGATATTGTCAATGGTATGTTAAATGTTTTTGATTTTGATGTGTATGCATTGATAGACCTGGGTGCCACTCTTTCTTTTGTTACTCCTTTATTGTGGAAAAGCTTCATGTTAGTCTCAAATTATTGTGCGAACCTTATTAAATGTCTACTGCTGTTGGTGAGTCCATTGTTGCTAAAAAAAGTGTATAGAAATTGTCCCGTGTTCATATTACATAAAGACTTGCCTTGTGACTTTATTGAATTAGATATGGTGGATTTTGATATCATTCTTGGGATGGATTGGTTGCATACAGAATATATTTTTATTGATTGTAGAACACGTAGGGTTAAATTCTAATTCACTAATGAGTCCATCCTTGAGTGAGAAAGTCGTGATGCGGTGGCCAAGGGTAGATATATTTCTTCTCTTAATTCAAAAAAGTTGATTTCTAAGGGTTGTCTCTATCATCTTTTGAGGGTTAGGGATGTTGAGTCCAAAGTCTTTTCTATCAATTTGGTTTTGTTTGTTAATGAGTTTCTTCATGTCTTTCCCAGTGAACTTCTTGCTGCTTCTCCCGGAAAGGAATAGACTTTGGTATAGACCTCGTTCCAGATACTCAACCCATTTCTATTCCCCTTTATCGTATGGCCCTGGCAGAATTGAATGAGTTAAAGGAGCAATTGAGCAATTTGTTTGAGAAGTGTTTCATAAGGCATAGAAAGTCACCTCGAGGTGCACTAGTGTTATTTGTGAAGAAAAAAGATGGTTCTCTTAGAATGTGTATTGATTACCGACAACTTAATAGAGTCACCATAAATAATAAGTACCCTCTACCAAGAAATGATGACCCTTTTGATCAACTACAAGGGGCTATTCACTTTTCTATAAGAGACTAATATTATGATGGATTGTCACACCCTACCATCCATGGTAATTGAGGTATCAACCTCTCAATTGGTTAATGGTGGATTACACCTCGCCATCCATGGTGATTGAGCTATCAATCCCTCAATTGGTTGATGGTGGATTACACCCCCTCTATCCATGGTGATTAACGTATAAACCCCTCAATTGGTTGTTGGTGGTTACACCCTGCCATCCATGGTGATTGAGGTATCAACCCCTCAATCTGTTGATGGTGGATTGCACCTCGCCATCTATAGTGATTGAGGTCTAGCACCCCCCAACTAGGTGTGGTCAACCTATAATACTGTAGATACTTTTCATTAAATAAACACATATATACCATCCTTACATCATCATAATGTCATTCAAGCCATAGGACATGCAATGGTCCATCAATAGATCTAGAACCCTAAACTGGACATTTTATCCAACACTTGGTGGGTGTGTAATGCTAGTATAAAACCATGCAATTAAAGAGTGAAATCATGAAAGAAATCTTAAAGTAAATCAACTCACTAACACAATGTAACACCACCTTTCAAAACACAATGAAACCCCTCATCAAAACTCATTATAGATCTTAAATTCATAGCTTAAAATATGCATAAACAGTCACAATTTTACAAAACCCCAACACAATTCATAGTCAAATTCATAATAGAAGTATCATAAGTAAAATCAACTTAGAAACATGTAATTTTTGTAAAACAGAAGCTTAGGCATGATGGGTGCTAGGACCTAATGGTTGAACCCCACATACCTCAGAAGAATGGAATGGAGACTTGAAGCTTGGGTGAAATCCTTATGATCCAGAATGAGATTTAGCACTTGAAATTAGACTAAAGTATTTGTCTATGTTTTTGGGAGAGTATTGGAGAATATCTTGTATGATATAAAGGTGAAATATGGCTAAGTATAGGTGTTTTTATGCATGGGAAAACTTAGGCCAAAGACCCTAAGGCCTTGGACCAAAACAAAAAAACTGGCAACAAAATACACAATTCCACATCTAGTTTGTGATGGGGACCTAACACATAGGACAAATTTATACAGCTCCGCGACAAGTCCGCGTCGGGAAGCTGTTGTGGGTAGCTACTAAGCTCCCAAATTTTATGAAAATCAACTTTTGCTACGGATTTTCTTAAATTTTGGTTTTTACCCATTTCCCACTCAATATTTCCTCCTGAACAAGAATATAAGTCAAAATTTTCATATTATGCATGGATTTTGAGATATATGGAAATTACGAATTCGGGCACTTCCGAAGCACATTTTCGGGAACTTTTGGGGTCAGTTCACAAAGGAGCAAGCTTGCAAAACAATGCACACTCTTCACCAACTCCTATCTAACCTTAATAATAAGATCAGCTACAATATCCTCCTTACCTGGATTGAATTACAAGCCCAAAGTAACTCTTCATATCCGGTAGCGAGGGATGGAGATATGAAATCTTACGACACGCCCTATGGCACGATATGGATCATAAAATATGAAACATTTCCTAAAATGCCTTATAGTCTCGTACCCATAGATGTGGCATGCGTCACACCTATAAATAAGACTCTACTTGACGCAATACACTATACTCTAAGGATCATTTACAAACCAAGTGCTCTGATACCATCTTTGTCACGGCCCGGACCTAGGGTCTACGAGTGACCCAGTAAATAGGGACACAAGAGTCCCCAAACCAAGCCTCAAAATAACAAAATTCACATCATTAGTTCAGAAGCGCATTCAAATTAAACACATAATTCTAAGGGATGAGAAAGTAGGACCCACGGTATGGGGCAATTCAAGAATAAGGATCTTCCACATTTCCAAACCAAAATACATATAAATATCATAATTCCCATAATCAATCCATAATAGTCATATCCAAAGAATAACCATAGTCATAAGGTTCAAATATAACACATAGCATATAGAATCGACGAAAGTCTACAAGATGTCCAACAATGCCTCTAGTCCTAAGATAAGATGGGGACCAAGGCATCTCCCGGGCTCACCCTCAAAATAAAGATGACATAACAAAAATAACATAAGGTAGAGCAATAGTAGCTTGTCCTTGGAAGATAGGACTCACCATATCAAGCACAAATTGAGATCCAAGGTAAAGTCATAAGGTGGATGATCGTAGTCTCCGATCCCAATATGGTGAGATGATGTAGGAAAAAGTATGTGTTAGTACGTTTGAATGTACTAAGTATGTGGGGTTTAATACATGTAACTTACCAAAACCTACATTTGATATTAGATGACAAGGGCACATAATATAGAAACAGATTTACAGCAAGGAACATTATATAATAATATTTTATAAAATTCATGATGCATGAAATGCAACTGATGCTCATATATATAGTGGGGATGTGACCTCAACCGACATAAGTAAGACCAAGCAAGCTACTACTTGGAATCCCTATAATTACCCCTCAACAATAAAGAGGTCGTCTACTTGGCAAGTGTAAACCATGCTTTAGCTTACGGGCCTTCCATTTCGTATGAAGCAACCTTCCTTATGGGTCTCCCAGTTCAGATAGGATTTTCATAACACAAAACATATCATATCATATCATTTCTTCTCCTTATGAGGAACCCCATTTCGGAGGCATCTTTCCTTATGGGCCTCCCATTTTGAAAAGGAACCTATGCTAGGCACATAGTCCGAGGAAAGAGAGGAAACCCTCCTTCCATCAGTGCTAAGTCATCATCCCATAAGAATACTTATAATTTCTATAGTTATACATACTTTCAAAGAGATACAAGTTTTGCCAAAACATTTTAATACACCATTGGGATTCAAAGCCAAACATCATTCATAATAATTCATAATTGGGCTCAAATGTCAAAACCATACTTTCATAGTCATAATACTATGCATAGGATTAGGCCATTCACATACAAAATGGTGCAAGCACCAAATATTCTCAAAGAGCCATAATCCATACATATATATGTGATCACAATATAGTCATAACCAATATAGAATATAATTCGACTTAACTCATAACATAATTTCCATAAATTCTCATGAATATTAATGCATATGCTATGAATGACATGAGAAAGACATGGGTAATTGGGATTCAATCTAAAACCATCAATATAATAAGAGATTCAAGTGAAAACATGGTTAAATCCATATTTGAAATCATAATATAATCACCCATGCTTAGATTCAAATATTTAAGGACTACGCATATTCAAATATTCTTAATAACAATGTATTTTAATACTTCAAAGCTTAATTCATCTTTTAAATCCATAGGTAAACATAACTCATTCCTTGTTGGAATTTAAGGAACCAAAATATTTTAAAATCCTAAACTAAAGTAAGTAAAATTCATATAGATTTACTGAAAATAGCTTTGGTCTCCTTGATTGGATGTAACCAAGGATCAAAACCCACATACCTTCACCAAATGAAGAAAACCCCAAAGAATTTAAAGAAAAGTTGAATTCCCTAGCTCAAGTGTTGAAATCTCCAAGAGTTCTTATGTGGAAAGCTTTTAAATGGATTTAAACTATAAGGAGTGATTTCGATTGTTTGAAATAGGTTTTAGGTCTTTAGATGACCATGGAATACCATAGGATTTTCCAAAATACCAATAGAAATAATCGGATTTATGAAAATACCATTAATGAATCGGGTAGAAATATGATAAGTGTCACTGCCCTTGAGGCCTCATGGCCCGTGTGGCACTCTACGGTCTGTGTGAAGTGGCCGTGAACCCACACTTAGGCATAAATCTGGAAATTGGAACTTGGCTTAACACTTAGAATTTTTGGCACAAAGTGAGCGCCACGATTCGGTACATGGCCTGTGAGCCTCATCATGGTTCATGGGGCTAGCCGTGGCGCCAACCATAGAAAAAATAATCCTCCCATGCCAACCTTGAATACCCAATGGTTATCTAAATGGCCTGTCTAACTCACCACGTTTCATAGGGTTAATCATGGTGCAACACTTAGCCAAAAAATAATTCTCCACACAAAGATTGAACCACACTTACGATTTTCTCCATCATTGAAGACCATATGACTAGTACCAGTGATCATACCCCAATATGTAGGACAAAAATAGATGTTGTAGGCCCAAGTCCATTCCCACGTTCATTTAAAGACCCACTGCCCGTTTAGGTTCCCGTGCGGAACCCTGCAAAGGAGGGTCTTATTAAAATAGGGCAGAACTGCTTCAACCAAACTATATATGAGGTGAAACCAAGTGCGTTGGAAAGCTAATTCAAAGATATTTAATGTGATACATCATGAGCCACCTAGTTCTTTTTTTCCTAGGAGATATACCTATTTAAAGTTTACCGTTCTAGCGGTACCTGTGAAAAACTTAGCCAGTGAAATTCCTTTGAACTTGACTTGATATAAGAAACCCATGATGGCCTTAAAAAACATGAATAAACTTGAATGAAAGGGTTGAAAGTGAACTTAGATCGAGCTTAGAGGTTCCATAAGGTGTCACGTTTGCCCAAAACTTTCCGAAATAAAATCTCAATTGTCACTAAAGCTATACGAAAATTTGGATACTTAAATCAAACTAAATAATTCTGCATATTTAATTAATAAATAACTCATAAATTAATTTATTAAATATTTTATGAATTGAATAATTAATTAATAATTCCCAATCAAATATAGAAAAGAAAATTTTGAGATTGGTTAAATAAATTTTGTCCAAAAAAATTATCAATCAATCATTCGTCGAAGCCGTAGCCAAGCGAGCAACGACGACGATGGCACGAGGGGTCCCCTTTACTTGACTCTTTAAGAATTAGAGTTAGTGTTTCGTAATATAAAGACAACATTTTCCTCTATTTTTGAGTTGAAGGAGAAATGACTCTTCATTTCCCATTTCCCTTTACTTGATTACCCCAAATTTCCTTATTTTTTCAACCTTCATTTCCTTTCAATCTTCATTTCCAAATTCACACTAATTACTTAAACCCAACATGTTCTTCCATCTCATTTGTCAGAGGAAAAAGCAAAAGGATACTCTCCTAAAGACAATGTATTTATAGAATAGTACGAATTTGTGCACGATGCTCTTTTAACAAATCCATAAGATCAATGTGGATGGTTTTATCATTTGTGGCTTCTTGAGACATTGTTGGTTTCTTCACGGCCACCACATGGCAATTGTCACAACCCAAGCCTAGGGCCTAGACGTGACACAGCGAATGAACAGTCTGAAGATAACCTAAACAAGCCTCTTGATTGTAACATGCACATATCCTTGGTTGCGGAAGCAGAATTAAGCAATAATACGAATCAATTGATAAAAAGGAAATCAGGACTAAGGAAGTCTTTGATAATCATACAGCATAGAAAGAGTCAAACTCATAGCATATACAAAATATAATATCCAACAACATCTCTAAGTTAGAATGGAGCGGGGGCCAAGACACTTCCTGGGGTCACCCTCATAATAATAAATATCCATCATCAAGAAGAGGTCTCAACATAACATGAAAACAAAGAGATATCATACCCGAATGTGAAGACTCACCAAGAGATAACTTTGAACGGTCTGACTAGCCATGATGAGGAGGATGATCGATAGAAGCTACTGTCCCTACATGGTGACATCATATAGGCATAGAGTTTGTGTTAGTACTTGGAATGTATTAATTATGTGGGGTGTAATGCAACAATAATTATAAGCATAATAATCAAGATGCATATTCATAGTCCATAGGTATAAGCTCAATATGCCATGTATAATGAATGCTTAGATATAACATGCTTGAGAGTAATCATGCTTGCATAGCTTGTCTCACATAATATAGTGACATGAGTGGATCATCCAAATACCATGTATTAGAGGATAAAGAGTATAGCATGAGTTATGAGCCCATCTAGTTGGTAGCAGATTGTACATGATATTAAGTCATACATGAAGGTAATACTTGCAACATGGTTCAAGACCTTTTCACGTAGACATCAGATAATGCATCAAAATAAGACAAATATGAGGGTAAGGTATATAGCATAATTCATGATCCCTTTATATAGACATTTGCCTTGTACTAGAGGTTAAAGAGTATAGCATGATTCGTGACCCCTTCTAGTAGGCTTCACAATTTACAAGAGCATAGAACTTTGCATGAGGGTGTAATGGTTCACTTTTAGATCAGAAAGACTCATCATGATTTCAATGCATGCTTGGGAGCTGAAACGCTCTAAAAATGTACTTCGAAAATGCCCTTAATTGTAATTTTGATATGTCTCAAAATTCAAATGTGATATCAAAAATTTGACTTTATATTCTTGATTAGGGGAAAAAATTGAGTCAAAAATAGGTATAACTCGAACTATAGAAGACCCATAGCAAAAAATAATTTTCGCAAAATTTTTTAAAAACAGTGACGGTGCGTGATGGGTCTATGATGCAGACCCATCACGGAGCAGTGTTAGTATTTACTTAATTTTCTATTTTCACCTAAGGCATTGGGGTCATGTCCCCATTCTCACTTAAGCGTGAAATTACCTATACTAAGTAATTTGTTGACTCCATATCACTCAAAAACTCTCTCTAAAACTTCTCAATCATTTTATCAAAATTCCCATCCAAATTCAAGTAATCCATTGAAGCTTAGTCCTAGATCTCAAGAACTCTATTCAAGCCTCAAGTCTCCTTCTAGTCTTCATCAATAAAACCCAAGTTAAAGCTATGTAGGTTTCATCCATTGGGTCCTTTCACCCATGGAGCCCAATCTCTATTTTTATGAAAAATTGCATGTTTTCAAGTTGTATTATCTATAGGCATCTTCTATTATAGATTATGAGTATAAATTATGCTGAGGTTTTATGAATTGTTATTTTATTATACATGACTTTCTATTTCAAGCTTGTACTATGAATATGTTTTGTCTATTAAGACTATGCATATTTTGGCTATGAAAACTATGATCTATTATAAGATTTGATGATTAATTTCGAGATATTCCATATGAGGGTTTTACTATATGTTTATGGGTTGACTTGCATTGACTTTTCTCATATTATTACACTCTTGAATTGCATGATTTCGAACAAGCATTATACACCCACCAAGTGTTTGATAAAATGTATTGACAAGGATTCTTAGAGTTATTGATGACCTATTGCATGATTTATGAGTCAAATGACTTTATGATGATTTTGGGGCTTTCCAAAATGTATTGAATTCATGAAAATGTCTATGATATTGTAAATGCTGGATTAAGCCCTTTTTCAAAGATTTTACCTCTTATGGGCCTTTGATGTTAATGCAATGGTAATATTTGATGATGATCTATTCTTATGTTTTAAAGTTAGGCTCACCATTAGAGGTCAAAGATGTTTTAGAGTTACACATGTCATGTTTCCATGTTTCTTACAAATTGATAAAGTGTGATTATTTCAATTATTCCGTGGGATTAGGCTTAGCACTTATGGATTGCATGTGGCATGTACCATCTTCATGGGTTCATCTTCCTTTCGTCAAACTATGTGCCAACATAGAAGTACAATTTATCCTTGCTTTACTAGTGGATCCATTTAGTGCACTTCTTAATACAATCCTTTTCGAAATAGGTCATGTTCCCATAAGGAGGGTTAATTCATATGAAATAGGTCATGTTCCCATAAGGTGAAGTATGGTTTATCTTTGCAAGTAGACCACCTCTATATCGATGAGGGGTAATCATTGAGATTTAAAGTTGTAGCTCGGTTGATCATATTCTTTGTCGGTTAAGGTCTCTTCCCACACATGTAAATGTCCTATGCAATAATGCCATATTGATATTATACTTATCTATTGCCTATTTCTATGCATTTCTTCTATATTGTCTTATGTCTTAGTGCATTGCAACCTATATACATAGTACATTCAAATATACTAACACATACCTTATGCCTAAATGATATCACTATGTAGGGACTAGAGTTCCTCTTGATCATCTTTCACGTGGCTAGTGAGATTATTCGAAGATAAGCTTGGTTAGTCCTCAAGTTTGGGGACATTATCTACTTTTTCTTCTTATCTCTATGTTTTTTTATGTTGAATATTTAACATTATGAGGATGAGCCCAAAATTTTCTTGGCCCCTGCTCCATTCTAAGTTTAGAGGTATTGTTGGAATATTTTGATGTATTTATACTATAAGCTTGACTCTTTATGCTTTTATGATATCAAAGACTTCTTTTTGCTCTTGCTTCCCCTTTTTATATTATCCTTGGTTGTTGTTTACTTTGCTTCCGCGACCAAGAATGTGTGATTAATATGCTAGGAGACTTGTTTTGGGCCCTTCGAGTTCTATTCGCCGTGTCATGTCTAGGCCCAAGTATTTTGGTACAGGGAATGCTGAATGTATCGGGGTCCTCTCACTTTTGAGCAAGGAATTTGGTCATAATCACACTACATTGTTGGAGTTCTTGCGAGAACTCTTGGCTCAAAGTACGTTTCTTGGTAAAATCTTTCATATATTTGGCATACCAGGGCATTTTCTCTAAAGCTTCTTGAAGGGGAATGTTGATGGAGAGTTGCTTCTACATCAAAACGAAGTGCTTTAAGTTACCCTCCTCTTTCTTTTTCTTAACCCTTTGAGGGAAAGGAGGAGGAGGTTTGGGAATTGATTTCAATTTCTTATGCTTTCTTATCTCTTCTTGTTGCATCTCAACAACCTTCGAATCTTCTCCCTCAACCAAGACTTCACCACCAAGATCCTTCTCATTAAATTCATCCACAATTACCGACATAGTGGGATCTATGGTGCTCTTGCCACTCCTAGCTATCAGCCATGCAATGCCCTTCATTCTTTGGGTTTTGAACTGTATTACTTGGTAGGGTGCACTTTTGGCGCTGATTCAATTGTGCAGAAACTTGTCCAAATTATTGGTCAAGTTGCTTGATTGCCACTGAGTAAGACTCTTCCTTTGATTAATACTTGAGATATCTTCTTTCATTCCCTTTAAAGTCTCATCTTGATGGTCTGCTCGCTTCAACAATTTTTCAAACATTTCTTCAATCCTTGAGTGGCTTGATCCGGATCACGATTGTGTGGTGGCACATAAGGGTCATTCCTGTGGCCTTCCCATCTCCCCCATTCTGTATCTGGTACTCTCTCTCTCTCTCATAGTATCCACCCCGGCTATATCTATACATCCGATCATGGGTGAAGTTCGGACCTTGATTCCTGAAACCTTGCCTCCAATAATCCGAATTGGACCCTTGGGGGTTGTTCCAGAATCTTGCCGCTTGGTTGCTTACAAAACATGCATCCTCATCAAAGAATAGATCATCATAGGTAGGAAACTTCGGAGGTTAGTGCGTGAATACCTTGACAATTTCCTGATTTTGCTTTAAAACCAAGTCTATACATGTGCGTAGTTGAGCAAGTTGCTCCATAATCTCTTCATTTACCTTTGATTGCTCATTATTTGTGTTAGCCGCACAAGAAGATTTCACCACACCTCACTCTAGTTGTCCCTATGTTCGATTTGTTTTGCCACTTGCTCCATTCTGCGGCTATCAATGTAAAAGGTTGGTCTAGGAACATGCCTCCCATAATAGTATCAGCACAAGCTTGACTATTTTCATCAAGTGCCCGATAGAAAATTTCAACCAAGGCATCGTTAACAATGTTGTGATCAGGGACCATCCTTAAGAATTTAGTAAATTTTTCCCATGTTGTGCTGATAGAATCACCCGGCAATTGCTCAAAGTTGTTGATTTGGTCCTTGAGCTTCAACTTCTTGGACCTTGGAAAATATCTTTCGAGGAATACTCTCTGATATTCAGCCCAACTTATGATTGTACCAGGAGGAAGCTCAAACAACTGTACAGCTGCATTGCTAGTCAATAATATTGGAAACACTCCTAAGCCCATAACATCAAAAGAGATGTTTTGTGTCCCCATGTTACTCTTGCAAATAAACACCGTATTTTGAAGATGACTTGGGGATCCTCCGAAGGTAGCCTTATGAATAGTCCTCAATTTTTGAGCATTTGGAGCAATCCACTCAATACTGTGAACTTAGTATCTGCTGATAAAGGAGGCAATACAATAGCACCAGTTCAATCGATATTGATTCCACCCATAAACATTTTAATTGAAGTCCCTGAGTTGTGGACTATTACCCCTTTGTGGTGGATTCTCCTCTCTATCCATATACACATTCGTATGCATATCCTCCTGAACCTCAATATCCTCATTCACTTGAGCCATTCTTCTTGGTAGTCGATGGATCTCCAAATTTAGTGGAGCTAAGGGATTGCCTTGGATCCTTGTGTTGGGCATACAACCTAGTATACCTTGTAAAAGAAATCAAACAACAAACAACAAAAATAAAAGTAAAATACAAGAGACTCTACAAATTAACACTACAATTACTGCAAATAAAATCAAATAATAAAAACAAAAACAAAAGTAAAGTACAAGAGACTCTAGAAATCAACACTAAGACTAACTAATAGTGAAATCAACTTAAGACCAAGTTGTACTCCCCGGCAATGGCGCCATAATTTCTAATAATGTTCATGCTCTAATAAGAAAATGGTTGTTGTAAACAAGTAACCTAACTGAGGTAAGGGTCGAATCCATAGGAAATATAGGGCTTGACTATAAGACTTTATTACTATCATTTATAGTATTTACTACTACAACCTCTAAATGGAGGGTGGGGGGTTGTGATTCAAAAACAAAATAAAATAAACACTAACTATAATGTAAGGAAACACTCAATTTTAGGGATAACTCAGGAATTGTGTTCCCCATGGTTAGTTGACTCGATTACCCTAGATAACATAACTATAATTGGTGATTTGCATACAGGATGATAACCTAGGTTCTTCTAGCCATCCTGTAAAGGTGAAGGTCAAATTTCACCATGGCGCTTGGTCGGCCACCATGGTGTGCCAACTAATCGTTACCAATAATCCAAGTTAACCTCCCCTTTGGTTGATTAGATGAGAACACATCAATAAAATTCTTTCATCTTCTTCCCTTTTCCTATTCATCACTACCTTGGTCGGGATCGTGATAATAGGTGGGGTTTGGTGTTGGCCACCACCAAACAACAATAAAAATGAAGGTAAATAGATAATATATGCAAAATACCAATCATAGAAATGCAAAAAACCTAGGTTATTTTAAGTCAACTGCCTATGGTTCCCACAACCCCAAGTTGTGGATGCTTAGCTACTCATGGCTAAAGCAAAACACACAAAAATGCACCTGATAGACATAATTGAGAGTTTTACCAATAACAATGAAGAGAATGGGCACCACAAGTTGCAAACCCACAATCTTAATTGATCAACAATGAGTACAAGGTAAGATTTGCAATCTCCAAAATGGGATTTCCAATAGAGAACAATAAGTTACCCTAAAAAAACTAAGAGAAGAATCAAAATAAAATGGTAGATTCTTTGCTGGTCGAACTCTCTCTCAAAAAACCAAAGTTAAACTATATATAGTATTTACCAAATAACCCTAAAATTTACACAGAAAAGATAGCTGGAAGCTGATATGTCTCGCAGTTATGACTCGTAGGATGACCTATGAGTCATACTCGGGGTCTCGTATTAGGCTCTTGGCATCTTGGACTTAACTAGTATGACTCATAGGTATGAGTCATTACTTGAGCTACCACTTGTATGTTTGTCTCGTAGTCTTGGTCTTCAGTTTTTGGGTCTAACATTTTGGATCTCTGATTCTTACTACGAGTCCACTTATACGAGTGGTAGTGTGTATTACGACTCATAGGATGTCTTTGTAGGAGTGAACTTCACTTGGCAGATTTCTAATTTTGGTCTCTGATTCCTGCTGTGACACCACCCTACGACTTGTAGCCTGAGCTATGACTTATAAGTTAGCTTGTATGGCCTATACGTCAGTAAAATCTGCAACTTTTCTTCAAAATCATGCCTACCTAACTTTTCTGTAAGATTAACACAAAAACAGATCAAAACACTACAAAGTCGCTTTAATAACTTACAAAATCCTTATTTCAGGCACCAAATGTGTTGTATTTTAATAGCACATCAGTCATGCAACTCAAGAGTATAACAAGAGGTAATATCAATTCAAAATCAACCCTAAAACATTGTAGTAAAACCTCCAATTTGGGTATCATGAAATCCATCTCAAAATTTCATCATCGTTCATAGTTTTCAAAGCTCAAGTCATGTATAGTCTCAATAGACATAGATCAATTCATAGTATAAGCTTGAAATAGATGTTCATGCATAATCAATCAATACTTGGTAAAATCCCAACATAATTTTTGTTCATATTTCATAATAAGAGATACCCATAGATATTACAACTTGAAATCATGCAATTTTCATAAAAAGAGAAGGTTGGGCTCCATGGGTGGAAGGACCCATGGATGAAGACTCACATACCTTAAACTTTTATTTTCTTGAGTTGAGCTTGAAGTAGACTTGAAGCTTGAGATGGGTTGTTGAGTTCCAAAATTTGGCTTGAAATCTTTGGATTTGAGTGAGAGTTTTGGTAAGGTCTTGGAGAGGGTTTTGTGAGTTATAGAGTTGAAAAATCGCTAAGTATGGGAGATTTCACATTTAAATGGGCATGGGGCTATTACCCTAATGCTCTTGGACGAAATAAGAAAATTGGGGAAAATATTACACTAGTTTGTGCGCTTGGCGCGATGTGTACCAGACACGCTTGAGCAACATTTACACTAGTCTGTGCCCCTGGCGCGTCGCGGCTTGGGCACGGATAGCCACTGGAAGTTCAAAAATTAGCCAAAATTATTTTTCGTTATGGGTCTTCTAAAATTTGGGTTATACCCATTTTCCACTCAATTTTTCCCTCTGATCAAGAGTATGAAGTCTGAATTTTTGAAATCATGCATGGATTTTGAGATATATGAAAATTGTGATTATGGGGCATTCCAAAGCACATGAGGGGCGTTTCAATATCTCCCCCTTGGGAATATTCATCCTTGAATGTCAATGAAACATGTGTTCGGGAAGTAAAGATGAGGTTTTCAGCCCTAGTATGAATGCAACAAATGTACTTAAACATCATTTTCATGAAGTGTTAAAATGAAAATCCGTAATCCCCTTAAATTTGTTACCATGAACTTGAATGCATGCAAGGTGGCATTAGTCCTGAAACTTAAGACTTGAAATCATAGATGGGACTTAATTTCTTACCTTGGGTTTGAGTATAGTGGAAGAGGTATGGGTATCTCTTTTTCATGTCTGCTTCGGCTTTCCATGTGGCACTTTTAACTTGTTGATTCCTCCAAAGGACCTTGATGGATGCTACATCTTTGTTTCTCAACTTTTTCACTTGTCTATCCAATATCTCTACCGGGACCTCCTCATAGGTCAAGTTATCTTCCATAACACCCACTATTTCTAAGGGCACTATAGCACTTGGGTCACCCACATACTTCCTCAACATGGACATATGGATAACCAGATAAACCATATTTATGTCCATATACAACTCCAATTCATAAGCAACCTTACTAACCCTCCTCAAAATTCTATAATGTCCCAAAAACCTTGGTGTCAATTTCAATTTTTTTCCAAATCAGACCACGCCCTTCATGGGTGGGACTTTCAGGTAAACCCAATCACCAACCTTGAACTCAAGATCTCTCCTTCTTACATCAGAGTAGCACTTTTGTATACTTTGGGCCGTCTTCAACCTCTCCCTTATCAACCTTACCTTTTCCAAGGCTTCCATAACCAAATCCAGACCTAGCAAGGCCATCTCCCCCACATCAAACCACCCAATTGGGGATCTATAATGCTTAACATATAAAGCTTCAAAAGGAGCCATACCAATGTTAGAAAGGTAAACCATACTCAAAAAGTAGAATATGTTCATCCAAACTACCTCTAAACTCCAAAATATAAGCCCTAAGCATATTCTCAAGAGTTTGGATAGTCCTTTTCACTTGGCCATCCATTTGAGGATGAAACGTCATGCTAATGACCTTGGTACAACCCTTTTGGAAGGATCTCCAAAAATAAGAAGTGAATTGAG
This sequence comes from Solanum virginianum, assembly GCA_000787875.1. Taxonomy (NCBI): domain Eukaryota; kingdom Viridiplantae; phylum Streptophyta; class Magnoliopsida; order Solanales; family Solanaceae; genus Solanum; species Solanum virginianum. Next base: position 56,705 of record DF358969.1, on the reverse strand, counting down.
TCAACTTTGTTGGGTTAACTTTGTCATAGGGGAAGCAATAGAGGAGAAATCATTCACAAACCTCTGGTTGTAACCTGCAAAACCCAAGAAACTCCTAATATCTAATAGAGTCAAGGGTCTAGGAAAATTTCTTATCACCCCTGTCTTCTTAGGATCCACCTTAATGCCATCACCCAATATCATATGCCCTAGAAAAGCAACCTGTTACAACCAAAATTCTCACTTCCTGTACTTAGAAAACAACCTCTCATCCCTCAAGATTTGCAACACCACTCTCAATTAATTCACATACTCTTCCTCACTCTATGAATAAATCAATATATCATCAATAAAGACCACCAAAAACATGCCAAGGTAGGGTTTAAAGACCCTATTCATATGATCCATAAATAGAGCCAATGCATTAGTCAACCCAAAGGACATTACCATAAACTCAAAGTGCCCCTACCTAGTTCAAAAGGTCATCTTTGAATATCACACTCCCTTACCTTCACTTGGTGGTACCCGGACATCTTAGAAAAGTGACTAGCCCCTTGTAGTTGATAAAAAATGTCATCAATTGGTAGAGGATACTTGTTCTTTATAGTAACCTTATTAAGTTGTCGATAATCAATGCACATTCTAAGGAGACCATCCTTTTTCTGTACAAACAACACAGGTGCACCCCAAGGTGACTTGCTAGGCCTTAGGAAACCCTTCTCTAACAAATCCCTTAATTGATCCTTCAACTCCTTCAGGGTCATACAGTAAGGAGGAATTGAAATGGGTTATGTATGGAGAAGGAGGTCTATATCAAAGTCTATTTTCCTTTCAAGAGGAACACCAGAAAGCTCATCAAAAAAGATTTCAATCAACTTATTGACCACCAGAACTGACTAAATTGGATGGACTTTAGGCTCAACATCCCTAACCTTTACAAGATGGTAGATGCAACCCTTAGAAATTAAATTTTGGGCTTTTGGACAAGAATTGAATCTAACCATAACCACCACATCACAACTTTCCCACTCAAGAACGGGCTCACTGGGAATTAAAAACTTACCTTATGAGTCCTAATATAAATGAAAGCATAATATGCATGTAACTAATCCAACTCAAGAATAATATCAAAATCCACCATGTCAAGTTCAACAAAATAACACGATAAGATTTTATGCAATATGAACACAAGACAATTTCTATAGACCCTTTTTAGAAACAATGGATCACTGACATGGGTAGACACTTCATAAGGTTCATGTAACGACACCAAAAAGTGCCCAAAAAGTGCCTCGAAAGTACTCAAATTATATTTTCCATATATCTAAATATCCATACGTTATTTTAGAAATCTGACTTCATATTCTTATTAAGGGGTGAAGTTTAGGGGGAAGAGGGTCTAACCCCAATTTTAGAGCAAGTGATTCACAATTTTGGATTTCAAAGTTGCAAACAAAAGTAGCGGAAGTGCGCTACTAGAGCGATTAACCGCTACATAATTTTTGTGATAGTTTTTATGTTCTGTCCAAGACTTTTAAGTCTTGGGCCTAAGCCTTCCCACATGTCAAAATACCTATACTTAGCCATTTTTCACCCTCGTATCATTCTAAACATTCCCCAATACTCACTCAAACACTTAGGCTTATATTTCTCTCAAGATTCAAGTGCGAAAACCCTCTCCGGGTCTTAAGGAATTCAAGCAAGCTTCAATTCTCCATCTCCAATCTTCATCAAGTTCATCTCCAAAGTTAATGTATGTGGGTTTCTTTCACCCATGATACACAAAGTTTCTTTTACTCTAATTTGGATGATTTAAAGTTGATTTACAAATGAGTCTTTATAATTATAAAAATCACTGCACACTATGTCGGGGCTTATGAAATTATGACTATTTTGCTATGTTTTGAGTTATGAAATAATGGTGTATTGTAAGATTTGATCAAGGGTTTTGATGTATATTGTTTGGGGGGTATTACCAAGTATCTATTGAATATTTTGCAATGACTTTTCTAGCATGATTTCACTCTTGAATTGCATGGTTTTACACTAGCACTACACATACTCTAATGTGTTTGATAAAATATCTAATTATGGTTTCTTGAGGAATTAAATGTCGAATGCATGTCTTCTAAGCTGAATGACTATATGATGATGCAATGATGTTGGAGTGATGATGAAAGTGATGTATGTATATGATGACTATATGATGGTGAAATTATGGTGAAATGAATATATATATACACACGCACACAAATATATATATACATATATATATATACATACATATATATATATATAATTCTCTTATATAGTGTTGGAATGTGACCATGCCCTACCCAAGGGTTACGCATCGAGTAATCTTATTGGGGGTTTGTACCTATTAACCTATCGAGGGGTTTGTACTCCGACACCACGGGTGGTAGGGTAATATGATCCACCAATCTATTGAGGGATTTGTACCTTGGTAACCTATCAGGGTGTTTGTACTCCAGTCACCAAGGGTTGTAGGGTGTGACAATCCACCAATAGTTAGTGGTCTCTTCTCACACATATGTTATATTCTATGTAAGCATGTTTTACTTAAGCATTGATCATACATGTCATATTGCTACTACGCTATCTATTGCTTATCTTTATACACTTTGACTATGATGTCTATCTCTTGTTGCATTGCAATCTACATAGTACATTTTAACATATTAATGCATACTCTATGCTGACATGATGTCACTATGTAAGAACTGGAGCATCACTTGATCATCCTCCTCCTCCACGTGACTAGTATGATTATCTCTCAAGCTTGTTAGTGTATCCTCCATTTTGAGGACGTTGCTTATGAACTCTTGCTATGTATTAAGACTATCTTTCTTTATGTTATGTATTGACTATGAAAGAGAGCCTGGTTGTTTGTCTTTGGCTCTGCTCTTATCTATGTAGCAGAGATGTTGTTGTACATATTATGTATCTATGTTTGAGCCTTGACTCTCTTGTTTTCTTGATGTTATGATATGGAAGTCCACTCTTAGTCCCAAATCCCCTTGTTTATGGTTATCTCTTATTATCAATTTATTTGCTTCTGTGACCAAGATGTGTAATGATATGCTATGAAGCTTGTTTGGGGTTCTTTCGGGTTCCATATTACCTGGTAACATCTAGGCCCTAGGCTTGGGTCATGACAAAGATGGTATCAGAGGACTAGGTTATTAGATCCTCGGTGTCCAACATATCACATCAATTAGAGTCTTAGTCATGGTTGTGCAGCACGCCACAACTATGAATAGAAGGTTATGAGACATTATAGCGAATGTTTCACTTCCTCATGATCTATGTCATGTGATGGAGTTAGGTCCTCTAGGGCTTATTATTATTCTCTAATCATTACATTACAGGATATGTCTTAAGCTACTCAGGACGTTGATATGACGAATATGAAGGTTTGTAATGCTCTGTGGATATTAGCCACAGCGGCGACAAAGTTGGCGACTTACCTTGATCAATAGGTAAGTACCCTTGAGACCTCATTTGGTAAAGAAAGAGGTAGTGAGGGATCCAAGAAGGCTTGATTTGATGGTAGTTTCCCAGATCGAGAGTCCAACAAAGTTGTAAGCAAGAGAGTTGCCAAGGATGGGGTGGTCAGCCCCAAGTATCATGGTGAAGGTTTAGGTGGACAAGATCTTCCTATATGTAACAAGTATGGATGGTACCACATGGGAGATTTCTTAGCTAGCTCAGGTACGTATTTTGGATGTGGTGGAATGGATTATACGATGAGCTCATGGGCCCCTAAAGATTGTAAGAACGGTTGTCAACGTTCTCAACCATACTTCTCTAGGGATCATTAGGCTTGGAATGGTACTCTACAGGTGAGTTGAAGGTTTTGATTTTGATGGATCAGAATTCCATGATTCCTTTAGGTTGCTAGTAGGCTTTTTATGTGTCCTGAGTGATTATGTGGACCTTTTTTGTCTACCTCTTCATTGAGTATATTGTTGCTAAGAATATTCATAGGTGCTATTCCGTGTTTATCTTGTCTTAGGTCTTTCCTTGTGACTTGTTGGGTTAGTATGGTGGATTTTGATGCTATGTATGGGATGGATTAGTTGCATTGGTATTGAGTCCCCCTTGAATATAGGGCCCATAGAGTCATATTTTGATTCCTTATTAGATCTATCCTTGAGTGGGGAAATGCGAAGGGGTAATTTCATTCTTGTCTTAGGGTATAAATAATCTCTAAGGGTTGCCCCCATGTTCTTATGGAATAGGGTCTTGTCATGTGATTTTGGGTTGAACTTAGTTTGTTAGGTTGGAGATCTTGAGGTGGTTCGACTACTTGCATATTGTGGCTCCTTTGATTGTAGAACCGATAAGGTTATAATATGATGGTTAAGAATGGTAGATCTATTTGGTCAATTACAATGGGTTACTCACTTTTTTAAGCTTGATCTTTGGTTCAATTTTGTTCCCAAGTGATGATGAGAATAGGTGATATCCTTAAGCATCTTTTTGGATTAGGAGTAAGCCTTTGGAGTATGTTGGAGTTGTTTGGTTGGCTTATGCACTGGCTATGTTTATGGGTTTCATGAATAAAGTCTTTATTCCCTACCTTGTTATGCTTGTGGTGGTCTCTAGTGATGAAGTATGGATTTATTTAGAGCTTGTGAACCATTTGGCAGTAGTGTTGCAAATCTTGGGGTAAGAGGAGTTGTGTGCTAAGTATGTGAAGTGTGAAATGTGGTTAAAGGAGGTTACCTCTCTAGGTCATGTAGCATCAGAGGATGGTATTAAGATTGATCTTAGGAGAGGTAAATGAATAAAAATTGGCCTAGACCTTTGACCATAATCGAACATTAGAAGTTTTGGGGGCTTGGAGGTTACTATCAGAGGTTTATGGTGCACTATGATGCCTCTCAAATTAGTTTGGGTTGTGTGTTGATGCAATATGATAAGGTGATAGCCTATGTTTTTTGACAATTTGAGATGTAAGAGAAGGATTATCTTATCTATGACCTTGGGTTGGCCACTGGGGCTTTTGCTTTAAAAATTTGACGTCATTGGTTGTATGGGGTGCATGTTAGTGTGGTTACCGTCCAGTAGAGTTTCTAATATGTGTTTACCTAAAGGATCTTATCTTGAGACAAAGGGGCTGGTTAGAACTTCTTAAGGATTATGATATGAGTGTGCACTATTATCCCGGTAAGACTAATGTTGTGGCAGATGCTTTGACAAGGGTGTCTATGGGTAAACTAGCTCATGATGATGGTGGTGATAAAAGAGGTGGCTAGGGAGGTGCCTCGGTTGGCTAGATTGGGGGTTAGGTTGGAAGAGGTTGATAATTGTGGTGTTGTTGTTGGTGGTCTTTCTAAGTCTTCATTTGCCGATGAGGTAAGAGCAAAACAAGATCTTGCTCCGTCCTTGTTTGAATTAATGGCCTTGGTGAAAGAGGGTAATGTGGAGTTTTTTTCCCAAGGGGGAGATGGTGCCCTTAGATACCAAGGCCTTGTGTTAATGGCTTGGTGAAAAAGATCCATGATGAAGTTGTAATTCTTCTTACTCTATGCACTGTGATTCTACCAAATGTATAAAGATTGAGAGATGTGTATTGGTAGGGAGGCATGAAGAAGGGCATTACCAAATTCATTTTCGATTGTCATAAGTATCAACAAGTTAAAGCTAAACATCAAAGGCCAGGTGGCCTAACCTTAAACATAGAGATTCCTACTTGGAAGTGGGAGGTGATTAACATGGATTTTGTGGTAAGCTACTCAGGACGTTGATATGACGAATATGAAGGTTTGTAATGCTCTGTGGATATTAGCCACAGCGGCGACAAAGTTGGCGACTTACCTTGATCAATTACCCAAGACTAGGAAGGGTTTTGATTCTATTTAAGGTATGGGTGCTAGGGTGACGAAATTGGTTCACTTTCTACTAGTTAAGACTACTTATGGTGCCAAAGAGTATGCTAAATTGTACATTCATGAGGTGGTGAGATTACTCGAGGATATGCTTAGGGCTTGTGTATTAGAGTTCAAGAGTAGTTAGGATGATCATCCTCCATGGGATGGGTTGCCTATAGCAATAGCTATCGTTCTAGCATCGGTATGGCTTCTTTGGGGCTCTTTACAATAGGCGTTGAAGATCACCGATTGGGTGGTTTGAAGTAGGAGAGGTGGCTTTGTTGGGTTCGGATCTGGGTATAGATGCTAAGAGAGGTGCTATTCCGTGTTTATCTTGTCTTAGGTCTTTCCTTGTGACTTGTTGGGTTAGTATGGTGGATTTTGATGCTATGTATGGGATGGATTAGTTGCATTGGTATTGAGTCCCCCTCATCAAAAGCCCTATGTCGAAGTGACAAGCAGAGAAATTGAATTCAAAGTTAGTGATTGGGGCTAATTGAAGGTTTCGCTTATGAAAAGTGTGGTTTGCCCTGGTAAAGTGGGAATTGAATTCATGGTTTGTGAGTCTTTATGAGGTGTTGAGAGGGGTTAGTGAGGTTGCACACGAATTGGAAGTGCCTATGTATATGGATATGGTTTGTCTGATTCTTCATGTTTCTTGGATTGAGGAGGTATGTTGGTGATTCAAGTGTTATTGAACCTTTTGAGGTTGTGGGCATTGTAGAGGATGAGTTGACTTATGAAGAGTTCCGATGGAAAGTAGGGTGGATATGAGTAAAGGTTGATTTGTAAGGGTGTAGTGTTCGTCAAAGCCCATTAGGGGAATCATCAAGTCGATAGTATCTCTCGAGGAGCCGGAGTGGGCATAGAGGAGCAATATTCATACTTCTTTCATTCTATTCAAGCTTATGATAACATGTCAAATCCTTTCATGATTCCAAATCTTATGTTTAAGCCCCTAAGTCATTTGTATGCATTTGTGTTTATATTAAAGGGTTCATGGCAATTTTACACAAATGTTGAGATTTTGAAAGTGGTGTTTCAAGTATGTTGTTACATTCTTGTTGCGACTGAACAAGACTGATTTGTTCATGATTCCTCTTCTCATATACATTTCTTTGACATATG
>DF358969.1:0-39173 GCA_000787875.1 Solanum virginianum | reverse complement strand
ATCGCACTTGTGGAATTTTTACTTGGTATATTGTTGTTGTTTATCTCTTGGATTTTCTTATAATTCTTTTATTTTGTGTAGGACCAATCAAATTCATTGTTTGATATACAAATCATGAAGAAAAAGTTGTCGATTCTTATTTGCAAGAGTTTTTTAAAAACAAATTAGGTGCTTGATGAATTTTATATTCCAAATTTTGAGGGAAAAAGGATGAAATCTTTGTTATGGGAAAATAAATTCCTAAGTTAAGTTTTAGAAAATGTTAATTTTGGGCCTTTGGCTAATACATTTGGTTTTGATGGATAGTTAAGATATATGGTTATTCGGTATTTGATTTTCCTCTTTAGGTATAACAAATGTAATTGTTTTAGTAGTATTTATAGTTTATAAAGATTTAATATTTGATTTAGAAAAACAAAAAGATATGTAGAGCTTTTAGTCTATTGTATATTTGAATGATATTTTTCACTAGTTTGGGCATTTGTTTTTCACTCTTCTTTATAGAACCTTTGGTAAATGCCTTTTTGTATTTTCCTCTCCTTCCCCTAGACATGTTACATCTCCTTTTTTAGACATATATCCTTCTTTGTCTGAATTGTTAAAATTGAGGGGTCATTTGGTAGGGTATATTAGAATAGTTGTTGAATTGGATGTATTAGTAATGTAGGGATTATTTATGATGGAATTGTTTCTTATCCATAATTTTGTCTTTAACCAGGTATTAAGCCCTAATATTGCTAATACCATGGGTTGCTATGCAGTAGTTATGCACACATTGAAAACACTACCAAACAAGGTATTAAATAATATTAAGTCCAATATATTAGACATATATGTGCATGCTAATATTTTAAATTATTGTATAATAATTCTCTTATCGTACTTATCACCATTCTCTTTTGAAGTTGTCTTTATTGCTTATTCCTTGTTTTATTAATTGTGATGTTCATTTATTATTAAACATATTATAGGTGTGTCAAGTTATTTTCTTTTCAAAAGTCGATTGCAAGAGTTTACCCAGAAAGTTGGACTTCCTAACCCTATTTATGAGACTATCAAGGAAGGCCCTACACATAAGCCTACATTTGTGTCAATTATGATTGTAGACAATGTTGGATATGGTTCTCTATTAGGATTTTACAATCACAAAGCGGCAAAGCAATCAACTGCTGAAGTTGCACTCATGAAACTTGAAAAGGCCGAGTTAATGCAAAACCTTTCTCAACCAATGGCTAGTTGCTTTAACCTTCATCATGTGAGACAAAACAGTTGTACTTCTGCACTTATATGCACTATGATCTTAATTGTTCTAGTATTCCAACTAGAAGCCAGGGTGTCATGTCTTACTTATGAATATACATATGTTACTTTTCAAGAAAAAATTGGTCAGTTTAGTGTCTTAAACTACTATTTCTTCAAATATTTGCACCTTTTGGGTAACTTGTCCCATTTGAATTTCTATCTGCGGTGGCAGAGGGCTTCACTATGATGCCTTGCCTCTTTATGCAAATAACTTACGTAGGCCAGTTATTAATAATTTTTTTTTGGTGAACATATAAACTTTCATTTTGTTGTGGAATGTCTTATTCATCGTTTTAGCCATTGGAGCTCCTTTCCCCCTCTCCCCGAAAGATATGAGTCGTCTTTTGAGAACATCGTACAGAACATAAATATGAAAAATGTGAAACTAGGTTGTTATTGTTAGGGTTTAGGCAACTAGAAATAGCTATGTTTGACTTCTCTGATTATGTTAATTATGTCCATAGTGGAATACAGATATGCTTTAGTATAACCACTCTTAACTACCTTTAGGGGTTATATGTTAGTTTGAAGTGATGTGCTGGATTGCTTCCTTTGCTACGTATGCATATATTATGTTGACCCCATCTCTTTGACCTGTAAAGTTTTGTATAATAGAGTAAGTTTAGGTCTATGAAGAAACTTTCTTTTTTTTATTTTTAACTAGCGTACTTTTGCTTGGTTATTGTGCTATCAACTTTCAATTTTCCATTTTCTAGAAGTAATAATAATTTTCTATTCTACCTTATTTGGTGTATTTTTCAGCATGAAATAGGCTTGTGAAAAAATTCGTTGCAAAATCATGCTTATAAGATGAATTTTACAATGCCGTGATATGAATCTCAGAGTTCTGAGACAGAAAGCAAAATGATCAGATTTCAATGTACTGTTGACATTAGGGGAAGGGAATATGGTGGAGCGGCTGCTAGAATAAAGAAGAAAGTAGATATCAATACTGCTCGAACTGCATTATTGGCCATTCAGTCTAGTGGTTTAGGGCCTAATAATTTTTGATATACTATCGTTCCAATGAAGAAGGTCAAAGATTTGGCAATCAACAACCAGGAGAGTGCCGCAACTCTGAGACCAAAGAAATCCAAGCTCAAGAAAAAGTGAAAGAGGAAAGATTTACATGCTAGTAATCAAGTCCGAATGATACAAATCCAGGGTTGAAGTATGATATGTTCCTATTATTATAGTTAGTTAAGAAATTTGTTAGGGAAAGTAATTGGGCACATGCCTTGCATGGGACCCTCTTCAGTCTTTGAAATTTTGTGATTTCCTTCATTTGCCTTAAACATTTGACTTGCTAGTTGATGAAGTAACTTGTTTTATGAAAATATTTTAGTATTTATGCTATCATTTACATTTTAAAATAGCTCCATATATAGATATAGGAGCAATTAATAATCTTTATTTCATTTTGGGTCATCTGTTCCATCTTTCCTATGTTCAAGACATTTCATGTAAGCTCATCCCCCACCCCAGCCCCAAAAAAAGAATTTCTAAGGTTCTTAACATTGATGTTATTTTCATATTTACTATTTATTGCAAGTTTAGTGAATTTTTATTTATGAATTTATACTTTACACAAGACGTATAGCAAGTTGTATTTGTCATTGGCTTTTACTTCCTTTCTCTTTAATTTTATTGTATAACCTATGATTTTATTGTATAACCAAAAAAAAGTGCCCGAAATTGTGCCTCGGAAGTGCCCAGAATCGTAATTTCCATATATCTAAAACTTCATTCATTATTTCAAATATTCGAATTCATATTATTGTTCATAGGCTCAAATTGAGTGGGAAATGAGTCTAACTCGAATTTTAGAGCAACCATATCAAAATCTGAAAATTACAAAGACGTGAGTTAGGAGAGTAAATTTTAAAGGGTCATATCTCTTAGAACACAAAGAGCTGGGTGGCCCACAACCTATCAAATTAAATCTCTTTGAATTAGCTTTTCAACACACTTTGTTTTACCTCATTCGAAGTTTGGATAAAGAATGTATGCCCGTTTTTGTGAAACTCATTTGTGTAGAGATGCTAATTCCAGGGAAGCGATGCGGACTGGTGTTATTTTAGTCCTATTTTTTTCTTTCGGTCAAGGCTTTCACGTCTTAGGCCTAAGGGTTTCCATACTTGAAAATACCTATACTTATCCTTATTTCACCCTCATATTATCCTAAACATTTCTCAATACTCACTCAAACACTTAGACTAATATTTCTCTCAAGATTAAAGTCCCAAAACTCAAGACCAATCTTTAGGATTTAATCAAGAACTTCATTCAAACTTCAAGTCTTTTCTTCAAGAGCTTCTCTAAAACTAAGGCATGTGGGTTTTTTCATGGGTTCCTTTCACCCATGATGCCCAAGCCTCCTTTTAGTCAAATTACATGATCTAAAGTTGATTTAGAAATGGGTCGTGATTATTATGAAATTCACTGCACACTATGTTAAAGCCATGTAAAGTTGTGACTATTTTGCATGTTTTGGGCTACAAAATGTTGATCTATTATAAGATTTGAGAAGGGTTTTTGATGTATATTGCTTGATGGTGTTGCAAGGCATTGATTCATGGTTTTACACTAGATTTTCGTGCATGATTTAATCTCTATATTTTATGAATTTATACTTGCATTACGCACTCTCTAAGTGCTTGATAAAATGTCTGGATGTGGTTTCTTGAGGAGTTGAAGGTCCAAAGCATAAGATATGATATGAATGAATATATGCTGATGAAATGAGCTTATGTATATGATATGTTCTATATAAATTGTTGCATTAGACCATGCCCAATCCGGGGGACTAAGAACCCGAATAACCTAGATAAGGGTTTTTACTCATCAACCTAGGGAAGGGTTTGTACTTCTCCACCTGGTGATGGGGCATCATCATCACTAACCTGGATGCGGGTTTGTACTCATAAACCTAGGGAAAGGTTTGTACTTCTCCACCATGGTGATGGGACGACATTATCAACAACTTAGATGGGTGGTCGTACTTATCAACCTAAGTGATGGGGCAACACTAACCTACAAAAGGGTTGTACATTTGGAAATCTTGATTGGTCTCTTCTACACATATGATATCCTATATGAGCACGAGTTACTTAAGCATATTTTACTTATGCATTGATCATACATGTCATATTTTTATATTATGCATATTGCCTATTGTTATGCATTTTTATTATGATGCTTAATTCTTGCTTGCATTACATCCTACATACTTAGTACATTCAAACATAATAATGCGTACTCTATTCCTACATGATATCACCATGTAGGAACCGGTGCCCAAGTTGATAATCCTCCTCCTCCACTTGGCTAGTTTGATACTACTCAAGCTAATTGGTGAGTCCTCCACTTCAGGGACCTTAGCATATATTTCTCTTATTATGTATTGAGACACTCTTCTTTATTTTCTATCATGACTATAAGGGTGAGCCTGGTTGCTTTGTCTTAGCCCCGCTCTTATCTATCTAGTTGAGGTGTTGTTGGATATCTTTATATCTATGATATGAGCCTTGACTCTTTTGTCTCTTGATTATGATGTTATGCAAGCTTTTCCCCTTAGTCCCTTGCCCTTGTTTTTCAAACTTTTACATGTTACTTGAGTATTAATCTCTCTCTAAATTACCTAATTTTTCATCCTTCCGAATTTATTACTTAATTACATGGTAAGTTAATTATATATATATATATATATATATATATGAAAAATAAAAACATTCTATGATATTGTAATGACCTTGTAGGTCATTTTTGAACTTATTTGTAAAAATTACTATTTTGCTCTTTCATAAGTTGCTTTGGACCTATTCCTAATTATTTGTGTTGGTGGAACAGAAATCTTATGTTGTAAAGGTGAAAAATATGAGTTTTGGCATTTTTTGGAAGGTTAAGTTGTTGAAAAAGTGACTTTTTGTACCATTTTGAGTTTCGAGTGTCGGATCGAAAATCCATCAATTCTATTAGCTCTGGAATGTCAAATCTAGTCTTGGAAAAGTTATAGAACTAAATTTGAAATTAAATCAGTGATTTTTGGACCCAAAGTTGCATTTTTAGTTGTTTTTGGAGCAAATGTTTGACCCTGATCAATAATTCTGAGTTCGAAAGCTCAGATTGAAATTCTGAAAGATTCAGTAGTTTCGAATGGTGAAACTAATGCTAAAAATTGTCTCATCATCATTTTTGGAGTTTTTGACAGCAGTTTTGGTATTTTGTGTTTAAAACTAGATTTATGGAGTTGCATCAGTAATTATGTCGAGGAGGCCTCAAAATTGAATTCTCATTATTTTGTTGAGTGTGGATCAACATTCTCGTAGAATACATGTTTGGTTTGTGTATTTGGTTTTCGAATGGACCCCGAGGGTCCATTTCAAATTTTTCAAATGCAGTTGTGTTAACTTTTCTGTTCTAGTGTAGGTCACCTAACACTCCAAATTCGTGGAGGGTTAACTTGACAGACTTCCACATTTGTGGAGGGTTAACTTGACTGACATCTGCATTCGCTAAGGTAAGGCCCGCATTCATAGAAACCTTTGCCGCATTCGCAGAGCTTTGGGTCCAATTCCTCTCCACATTTACAGAGACCATTTTACCTGAACGGTGTTCAAATTGTGAAAACTCCATTTTTACACCATTTTTAATATTTCAAGCACCTTGAGCCAATTGTTGACGAAGTTTTTTGTGAAAAACATTTGGGTAAGTGTTTCTTTGATTAAAATATTTAATTTCCTTGACTTTTTTCTTGATTTTCTCTTGAAATTTAATGATTTAGATTGTTGAAAATTGGGGATTTCATGCCTTTGAATTGAAAACTTTAATTTATGATTTTTCCCTCTATTTGAGTTCAATTTTAGTGAGATTTCACCCATGAACTCCTTTACTCGCATTCAATTTTAGTGGGATTTTCACCCTTGAACTCCTTTTCTCATGTAGAATCATAATTTTTTGGTCAAATTCCACATTTGAGAACTTCAAATTTTAGCCCTAATTTTGACTATTTTTCCCTAATCCTAATTTGTGCCATATGAGTATCAAAATTCATCTCTTGACGTGTAGTATCTATTTTTGATAGTGGTTGGCTTATTTGGAGATCTTTTTGAGCTTGGGTTGACTAAGAGCTTTGTTCGACTGTGGTTTCGGCATCGAGGTAGGTTTAGAAACCTTTCTGTGACTGGATTTGAGTTATTGGATACGTTTACGTGATAATTGTAAAACTTAGGCTGTTTCATGAGTTTTTGGATTGATATAATAGAATTTTGGTGAAATTGTGATATCAGTTATGTTGAATTGGATTAAATTGTGACTTTATTGGTAAATTGAGATGTATTCTTGAGATTTGAGATAGTTTGGATAATATGAGACTTGTAAAATTATTTGAGAAGTTTTGTGGTAATTTTATGGTATATGGGATACTTTTGGGAATCATATGCATATTTTGGGACTTGTGAAGTCCGGTACCATCGATATACTTGGTTATTGATGATAGTATGGTGATTTGAGACATATTGATGACCTATAGTATTAGTTGTGATTCTTGATATTACCTTCCCTGATTATATAACGGTTATTTATCGGTATTTTTCTAGTTTGTTGTTATACATCTTGATATGTCGCATTAGCATGCATTCATCTTATGTTGGATCTGTATATATTCATCAGCCATAAAGACAGTCATGTTACTTGATAAATGCATTCACTTGTGCAATAGTCCACCATAATACTTGAGAAATATATTCATCGGTGCTAGTGCATCGTGATACTCGAGAGATGTATTCATCAACACCACAGTCTGCCATGATATTTGAGAGATTTTGTTATATGGTCTGACGAAACTTCCATGGGTTCTACTTGGTAACCTTAGCCCCGTAGATGTATGCACCGGCGCCAAAGTCCACCATGATTCCACCTCATGCATTGCATTCATACATTACATGTACGTTGCACCATTGACTATTGTTGTTATCTTATTCTGAATATATATATATATATATATATATATATATATATATATATATATATATATATATATATATATATATATATAGCTGGATCATTTTATATATATAAATATACATACATATATACATACATATATATTAACCTCTTCATTGCAGGTGATAGGAGTTTTTGTTATTACATGCTTATTCAATTTCTGCTACCTAGTCGGTTGAACTTTCTGGTACATTTTGGTGTACTCACCCCTACTTTGTTTCCTCCTTGCATATCAAGTGTAACACCTCCACGGGAATCGAAAATGCCCTATAGTGTATTTCTTGAATATCTTAATATTTGTACATGATTTTGCAAATTTGACTTCATATTTTTTTTTCAAGGGGACAAATTGTGTAGGAAATGGGTGGCCCTTAATTTTTAAATGACCCGTAGCGAAAAATAATTTTTTACTATGGGATAAGAAATAATTTACATCTGCGACCGGGACACGATGGGGTCTAGGCGTGGACCAATGCAAATTTCTTTCCGCACCAGGTCCTCATCGCGGACTAGACGCCGACCAGTTCTCCAGATTCCTTCATTTTCTAGTTTTTGCTCAAGGGCATTTGGGTAATAACCCAATGCCCATTTAGACGGGAAATCCTCGTTCCTTAGCCATTTTTCAACTCTAAAGCTCGAAAAAACCTCCCAAATCCTCCCCAAAACATCATCAACTACCCCATTAAAGTTCAAAAATCTCAAGAACATACTTTGGAATTTCAAGGACTCGATTCAAGCTTCAAGTTTTCCTCAAATCCTTCTTCAAGAACTCCAATGTTTAGGTGTATCGGTCTTCATCCATGGGTCCTTTCACCCATGGAGCGCAAACTTAACTTTTTATGAAATTTCATGATTTCAAGATTAGAATCATCATGGATACTTCCTCTATGCATTACATATATGAGTTATGTTTGATTTTATCAAGTATTAATTGATTATGCATGAATATCTATTGAAAGATTATTCCTTGAGTCGATTTATATCTATTAAAGCTATGCATGATATGAGTTATTAAAACTATCACAGATTGTGAACTTTTAAGATGGATTTCATGATACCCAAATTAAGAGTTTTACTACAATATTGTGGGTTGATTTGCATGACTTTAAAATGATTTGATTCTACTCCTTCTCTTATACTCTTAAATTGCATGATTTTGAACATGTATTCATATACCCACCATGTTTAACAGAATTTACATGACAAGGATTCTTATGTTGAAGAAACGCTATTGCATGATTTGCAAGACAAGTGTTTTTATGGTAATTATGGACTCCCAAGCATGTATTAAACTTTTGAAAAGTTTCTATGATTTGAAAATGATATGTTGAGCCGTTATTCTATATTTCTACCCTCTTGTGAGTGAAAAATGTCTATATGAGGGGCAAGAATGATAACTAGTTACCCTCATGTACAAACTAAAGCTCACTAGTGAGGGACAAACATGTTACCATATCTACCTTCATGTGAAATGTGATGCCTACTAGAAGGGGTCAAGTTTATGCATTATTTTTACCCACTAGTACAACGTATATGTAATGTATAGGGGTCAAGTATATGAATGAGCTACTCATGCCAAGTTATCATATTTTTACAAGTTAGTCATGTTATGACTAAATTTATGATTATTTCAAGTATTTCATGGGATTAGACTTAGCACCGAATGAGGCTTAAGGTGGGGGCTCGACCCAAAGGGTCCTTATATAAAGTCTTGGTCTGTTAACTATGTGCCACCATAGGTTTATGTTATTTCCCTAAATGGGATTTACTAGTGGATCCAACTAGGACAATCTACCCACTATGTGGGGTCAAGTTTGGTTTACATTGGCAAGTAGACCACTCCTTATCCTGTGTGGAGTGACCATCGGGATTCCAAGTAGTTACCTATTATGTGGGGTCAACTTTGGTTTACCTTGACAACTAGACCACTCCTCATCAGGTGTGGAGTAAACATCAGGTTTCCAAGTAGTAGCTTAGTTGGTCTTATATGTCAGTCAAGGTCTCCTCCTACATATGTATGTTATATGATGCAAGTTGATTATCTACATACATGATTTCGCTGAAGCATTGATTACACATGTCATGTTGAGCTTAAATCTATTGATTATGATAATATATCTTGAATATTATGGCTTATGTCATTGTTGTATTACACCCCACATAATTAGTACATTCCAAGTACGAATGCATACGTTTGCCAAGATGATCTTACCATGTAAGGACTGGATTTCCTATCGATCTTCCTCCACATGGCTAGCTGGATCATTTGAAGATAACTTTGGGTGAGTCCTCAATTTTGGGGATAATATTTATCTTACTTTCATGCTTTTGCTAAGACTTGTTTAATAATTTTGGATACTTATCTTTTAGAGTTATCCCGGAGGATGTCTTGGCCCCCGTTCCATTTGTATTAGAGGTGTTGTTGGATATGTATATTATTTGTTAAGCCTGAATCCTTTTATGTCTATGATATTATGAAAGACTTCTCTTAGTCCTTTATTTCCCTCTATGCTTTTTGTATATTAATAACGAGATGAAAGTCCCAAGTCCCGCTTCCCTTAGACTCTATTGTACTTGCTTGTTGTCTTATTATGCTTCCTCAACCAAGGATGTGTAAATGATATACTAAGAGGCTTGTTTGGGATTCTTTTGGGTTCCCCATTCGTCATGTCACATCAAGGCCCTAGGTTTGGGTCTTGACAAGCATATGTGCGCTTCTTGGTAGCATCTTCTAGAAATGCCAAAGAGGTGGTCGTTAGATAGAGGAATAATGTTAGGTATATCTAATGGCGACATGAATCACAATAAAGTGAAACATTTCCTAAAATGCCTCATAGCCTCCTATCCATAGTTATGGTGTGTTTCACAACCAAGAACAAGACTCTACTAGACGCAGTGTGTTGGATGTCCGAGGCCTATTTATAAACCTAGCACTCTGTTACCAAGCTAGAATGGTCTCAGAGCACTAGGTTGTTAATGGTACTTAGAAATCCCACATACCACGTCAAGTAAAGTCTTGTTCATGGATTTGAGGCATGCCACAACTATGAATAGGAGCCTATGAGGCATTTTTTAGGAAATGATTCACTTCTTTATGATCTATGTCGTGCTTTAGGTTTAAAAATAAGGTTTTGTTTCATAACGGGTACTCTTTTCCTCTTTTAGATCATGTCTCTACCAAGAGAAAGACCACAGAGGGATCTCACACCCGAGGAGGGTCTGGCTCCTCTAGAAAGAGGGACTACACATTTTGAATTTCAGAATACCATTACCATGTTGGCCCATGTCGTGACTACCTAATTGATCTAAGGAGTCCAAGCTCCTCATGCTCCTATTTTGGCCTCAAGAGTGAGGGACTTTACAAGGATGAACCCTTCGAATTTTCATGGTTCCAAAATTGAAGAAGATCCGGAAGAATTGATTGATGAGATATATAAGGTGCTTGCTATTATGGGGGTGCATTCAGAGGATAAAGCCAGACTTGCGGCTTACCAACTCAAGGGTGTTGCACAAATTTGATTCACTCAATAGAAGCTACAGAGGGGGAACAATGATCCCTTTCCATGGGAGGAATTCACGTCCACCTTCCTCAATCGATTCTTCCCTATTAAATTAAGAGAGGTAAAGATGATGTAATTCATGAATATCAAACAAGGATCCATAAGCATGAGGAAGTTTTCCCTCAAATTCAAAAACTCTCAAAGTATGGTACTCATTTGGTTGCTGATTCTAGGGCAATATTGAACAAGCTTGTGTCGGGGGTGTTCGACTTGGTGAATGAAGAAGGCCACAACGCTATGCTTGTCGGTGATATGGACTTGTCTCAGCTCATGACCTAAGCCGAACAACTTGAAGGGGAGAAGCTTAGGAAGAGGAGGAGTGGAGAGTCCAAGATGCCTCAGTTTGATAGTGGCTTTCAAGGCACTAAGGGTGGCTGTTTCTAACAAGTTCACAAATTCCAAGGTCAAGGGTCCTTTAATGCTCCAAACAAAAGGTTTACTAATGATGGGGTGCCTAACCTAAGGTTTCAAGGTGCCAATGGTGGGAAGACTCTCCCTAGGTGCCAAAAGTGTGGGAGAAATCATAGTGGCCTATGCTTGAGGGGTTCAAATGCTTGCAATGGGTGTGGGAAAGTAGGCCACAAGATTATTGATTGCCCCTATGCTTAAAACAACGGTAAGGAATCATCATCCTCAAGACTAAGGTGCTCATATAGGTCAAAGGAGAAAGGGAGGCCAACAAGGGGATGCTCTACGATAAAATCAATTTTATACTCTCCAAGGAAAATAAGGAGTGGATGAGGTAGCCAATGTTGTTACCGGTATGTAAAAGGTTTTTTGTTATAATATGTATGGTTTAGTATATCCAGGTTCCACTCTTTCTTTCATCACTCCTTTTGTTGCCAATAAGCTTCCTATGTATCCTAAATTATTGTGTGAACCCTATGAGGTGTCTACCCCAATTAGTGAGTCTGTTATTGCTAGAAGAGTCTATAGGGGTTGTCCCGTGTCTATATTGCCTAAAGTTTTGCCTTGTGATTTTGTTGAACTTGACATGCTAGATTTTGATATTATTCTTTGGATGGATTGGTTGCATGCATATCATGCTTCCATTGATTGTAGAACTCATAAAGTTAGGTTCCCATTTCATAATGAGCCCCTCCTTGAGTGGGAAAGTCATAATTTGGTAGTTAAGGGTAGGTTCATTTCTTTTCTTAAAGCCTGGAAATTGATTTCTAAGGGTTGCATGTACCATCTTATGAGGGTTAGGGATGTTGAGTCTAAAGTCCCTCCTATTGAGTCAGTTCTGGTGATCAATAAGTTTCATGATATCTTTTTTGATGTGCTTCCCGGTGTTCCTCCCAAAAAAAATAGACTTTGGTATAGACCTCCTCCTCGATACACAACCTATTTCGATTCCCCCTTTCTTTATGTCCTCGGCGAAGTTAAAAGAGTTGAAATACCAATTGAGGGATTTATTAGATAAGGGTTTCTTAAGGCCTAGCAAGTCACCTTAGGGTGCACCGATGTTGTTTGTAGGAAAGAAAGATAGCTCACATAGAATATGCATCGACTGTCAGCAACTCAATAAGGTCACCATAAAGAAGAAGTATCCTCTACTAAGGATAGATGACCTATTTGACCAACTACAAGGGACTAGTTATTTTTCTAAGATTGATCTTCGGTCCGGATACTACTAAGTGAGGGTGAGGGAGTGTAATATTCCCAAGATAACTTTTCAGACTAGGTATGGGCACTTTGAATTTATGGTGATGTCATTTGGCTTAACTAATGCACCAGTGGTATTTATGGATCTCATGAATAGGGTCTTTAAACCCTACCTCAACATGTTTGTGTAGTCTTCATAGATGACATATTGATTTATTCTCGAAGTGAATAGGAGCATGTGAATCATTTGAGGGTGGTGTTGCAAATTTTGAGGGATGAGAGGTTGTTTGCTAAATTTGATAAATGTGAATTATGGTTGAAGGAGGTTACGTTCCTATAGCATGTGGTGTTGGGTGATGCAATTGAAGTGGACCCTAAGAAGATGGAAGTGATAAGAAATTGGCCTAGGACCTTGACTCAAGCAGATATAAGGAGTTTCTTGGGTTTAGCAGGGTACTACCGGAGGTTTGTAAATGGTTTCTCTTCAATTGCATTCCCTTTGACAAATTTGATATAAAAGAAGGAAAAACTTGTTTGGACCGATGATTGTGAAAGAAGTTTTCAAACTTTTTCGCTTTATCAAAAGTGCTAAAAGGGTTTGTAGTTTATTATGATGCTTCAGGGATTGGTTTAGGGTGTGTATTGATGCAAAATGGCAAGGTTATAACATATGCTTCTTGGAAACTAAAGGTGCATGAACATAATTATCCCACCCATGATCCTGAATTACCAGTCGTGGTATTTACTTTGAAAATATGGTGTCATTATTTGTACAGGGTTCATGTAGATGTATTTACAGATCATAAGAGTCTACAATTTATGTGTTCACACAAAGGGATCTTAATTTGAGACAAAGAAGGTGTTAGAACTCCTTAAGGATTATGAAATGAGTTTGCACTATCATCCCGACAAAGCTAATGTTATGGCTGATGCTCTATGTAGAGTGTCCATGAGAAGTCTAGCTCATATTTATGATGGCAATAAGGAGATGGCTAGAGAAGTCCATTGGTTGGCTAGATTGGGAGTGAGGTTGAATAAAGTAGAGAATGGGGGTGTGTTGATATTTGATGGCTCCAAATCTTCCTTGTTTGAAGAGGTCAAGTCCAAACAAGACCTTGCCCTATGTGTGTCCTTAGGTTCCAAGGTAGGCTATGTGTGTCTAATGTTGATGGATTAAGGGATGTGATTTTGAAAGAGACATAATTCATCCTACTCTATTCACCCTAGTTCTACAAAAATGTATGGATATTTGAGGGAGGTGTATTGTGGGGTGGTACGAAAAGAGATATTATCAAGTTTGTAGTTGGTTTCCATAATTGCCATCAAGTCAAAGCCGAACATCAAATGTTGGGTGGCCTATCCCAAGTCATAGAAATTCCTACATGAAAGTGGGAAGAGATAAACATGGATTTTGTGATTGGTTTGCCAAAGACTAGAAAGCACTTTGATTCTATTTGGGTTATCGTTGACAGGATGACAAAGTCGACTCACTATCTAGCGGTTAAAACAACATATGGTGCTGAGGATTATGCCAAGCTATATTTTCATGAGTTGTTTCAGTTGCACAGAGTACCATTATCTATTATTTCAAATCATGGTGCTCAATTCACTTCTCAATTTTGGAGATCCTTCCAAAAGGGTCTTGGTACAAATATCAAGCTTAGCACGACTTTTCATCCTTGAACGAATGGTCAAATGAAAAGGACAATTCAAACTGTTGAGGATATGTTTAGGGGTTGTGTTTTGGAGTTCAAGGGTAGTTGGGATGAACATCTTCCACTTATTAAGTTTTCTTACAACAATAGCTACCACTCTAGTATTGGCATGGCTCCCTTTGAAGCTTTATATGGTAGACGTTGTAGATCCCCAATTGGGAGGTTCAATATGGGGGAATGTCATAACCCAAGCCTAGGGCCTAGACATGACACGGCACAAGAAGAACCCGAAGGGACCCCAAGCAAGCCTCTTAGAGAATCATTACATATCCTTGGTCGTGAAAAGAATAAATCAAGCATCAAGAGATAAAAGAATGGAAAACCGGGGTTAAGGGAAGAACTTCCATATCATCATAATCAAAATACAAGAGTCAACTCATATCATAGATACATAACATGTCCAACAACTACCTCTACTACATAGACAAGAGCGGGGGCCAAGACAAAGCAACCAGGCTCACTCTCACAGTCAAATAAACATAAAGAAGAGTGTCTCCATACATAATAACACAGAGTGTAGGCTAAGGTCCCTAAAGTGGAGGACTCACCCACTAGCTTGAGTAGCACTAAACTAGCCACGTGGAGGAGGATGATCAACTTGGGCACCGATTCCTACATGGTGACATCATGTAGGCATAGAGTATGTGTTAGTACGTTTTAATGTACTAAATATGTAGGATGCAATGCAACAATAGATAGGCATCATAATCAAAATGCATAATATTAAGCAATAGGCATAATATAACAATATGGTATATATGATCAATACTTAAGTAAAACATGCTTAAGTAACTCATGCTCATATAGGATATCATATGTGTAGAAGACACCAAGCTAGCTATTCAAGATATAAACCCCTTGGTGGTTATGTGGTATAAAACCAACATATGGTCGATGATAATCACACCTTATCAACATGGTGACAAAGTATAAATCCCTCGCATAGTTGATGAGTATAAACCCCCAATATGGTTACTAGGGCTCTTGTCCCCTCAGATCGAATATGGTCTAATATAATACTTTATATAGCTTATATCATATACATAAGCTCATTTCATCATCATATAGTCATTTATATCATATCTCATACTTTGGACCTTCAACTCCTCAAGAAACCACATCCGGACGTTTTATCAAACACTTAGAGGGTGTGAAGTGGTAGTATAAAACCATGAAAATTATAGATAAAATCATGCAAGAAAATCCATTGTAAAACCATCAATCAACACCTTGCAACACCCTCAAGACATATACATCAAAACTCCTCATCATGTCTTATAATATATCCAAGATTTATAGCTTAAAACATGGCAAAATAGTCATAACTTCACATAGCTTTAACATAGTGTACAGTGAGTTTCATAATGATCAAGATCCATTTGTAAATCAACTTTAAATCATGCAATTTATGTAAAAGGGGCTTGGGTATCATCGGTGAAAGGAACCCATGAAAGAAGCCCCACATACCTTGGCTTAGAGATGAACTTGGTAAAGATTAGAGATGAAGATTTGAAGCTTGAAGAAGAACCTTGAAGGAGGACCTTAGCTTAGGATGAGGGGTTAGGACTTGAGTTTGGGGAGTGAAACTATGAATAAGTGTTTGAGTGAGTTTTGGGAAATATTTAGGATGATATGAAGATGAAATTTGGCTAACTATAGGCAAAAACACGTTTGGGAAAACTTGGGCCCAACACTAAGAAAATTTTGGATGAACTAAAAAAAATACAGTCAAACAAATATACTAGTGCGCCTCGCGGAAGTAGCACGCACTGCTCTCTGGAAATTGCACATTCAAAAATTATAATTGCTAATCTTTCACTCTTAAATCAAGGTTAGACCCTTTTTTTTAGCTAATTTTGACCCTCCGATCATGAATATGAAGTCATATTTTTAAAATAATGAACAGATTTAGAGATATATGGAATTCAAAATTCTGGGCATTTTAAGGCACATTTTTGGGCACTTTTTAGGGTCATTTCAGGGAAATAATTTTGTTAGGCCTGGATTTGGTTATGGAAGCTTTGGAGAAGGTGGGGTTGGTAGGGGAGAGATTGGAAACTCAAAGTAGGCAAAAGTCCTACTCTGATGTGAGAAAGAGAGACCTTGAGTTTAATGTTGATAATTGGGTGCATTTGAAGGTCTCAACCTTGAATAGTGTGGTCCAATTTGGCAGGAAAGGGAAATAACGCCCAAGGTTTGTGAGACCCTATAGAATTTTGATAAGAATTGTTGAGGTTGCCTATGAATTGGATATGCCTATGGGTATGAATATGGTTCATCGTCTTCTATGTGTCTATGTTGAGGACGTGTGTTGGTGACCCAAGTACTATTGTACCCTTAGAGGCTAGGGGTGCTATGGAGTATTGATATGTTGTCAAAATATGACACATTTGGGGCCTAAAAAAATGATTTTTAGAGTTGTTAATGCGACTTTTTATGATTTTTATGTTGTTATTGCACAAAAGATAGGATGACATGATTATGGAGGAAAATTGCAAATTTTACTAAAGTACAGGACATACGAGCCTTCCTACGAGTCATAGCCTTAGCTATGAGTCTTAAGGTAATCTCGTAGCAAGAAATAGTGAGTAAAAATCAGAAATCTACCAAATGGAGGTCAGCCCTACGAGGCCACCCTACGAGTTGTAGGTCTGACTATGACTCATATAGGTGGGTTCGTAGCAAGAAGCAGAGAGCTAAACATTTGGACCAAGAACTAAAGTCCTAAACTATGAGCAGAGCTTACGAGTCGTAGTCCAAGTAACGACTCATACCAGTGGGTTGTAAATGCAAAGTACCTACTACAAAACCCCAATTATGACTCGTAGGTTACCCTTCGAGTCATATTTGTGCGACGTACCTACTGCCAACTGTCTTTTATATTTAATTATTATGTTAAATCATAAATAGTATAAATACTTTATGGTAGGTTTTTTTTAGAGAGAGCCGATACATTGAATATTGTAGAGAAAACTTTGAATATTCTCCCTTGAATATTCTTAGGGTTTAGTGTAGATTCTCAATTTTAATTGGAAGACCCACTTTTTAGGATTAGAAAACTCTCATTGTAGTCATTCTCCATTAATCCAAGGTTGTGGTTTGCAACTTGTGGTGTTCTTGTTCTTCATTGGTTTGGATAAACTCTCAACTATGTACTCTATTTGCATTGTTGTTAATTTTGACTTACCCATGAGTAGCTAAGCACCCACAACTTGGAATTGTGGGAACCATGAGTAGTTGACTTGAAATAATCTAGACTTCATGCATTTCTTTGATTCGGGCTTTGCATGTATTATTTATTCCCTTCATTTTGATTGTTGTTTGGTGGTGGCCAACACCAAACCTCGCCTACTATCAAGATCCTGACCAAGGTAGTGACGAATAGGAAAAGGGAAGTAAATGACAGTATTTGATTGATGTATTCTTATCTAATCAACTAAACCTGACCAAGAGGAAGTTGACTGTAATAATGGGTAATGGTTAGTTAGTATACCATGGCTACCAACCACGCACCATGGTGAAATTCGACTTTCACCTTAACAAGAGGACTAGAAGAACCTAAGTTACCATCCTGCATGTGAATTCCAAATTAGAGTTATGTTGTCTAGGGTAATTGAGTCAACGAATCTTGGGGAACACAATCCCCAAGTTGTCCCTCAATTTGATTGTCTTCTCGCTTAATTAGTATAGTATTTATTTTTATTTTTGTTTTTTAAATCACAAACCCGCCCTCCATCAAGTTGTCCCCAAATTCGAGTATCTTCCAGCATAGTTAGTATAGTGTTTACTTTTATTTTTGTTCTTAAATCACAACCCTACCACCTATTTAGAGATTTTAGAAATTGATGCATGAAATTATTGGTAGTGGATCTCCATAGTTAAGCCCCATATTCCCTGTGAATTTGATCCTAACCTTTGGTTAGGTTAATTTCTGATAGCGACTGCTTTCTTATTGGAGCGTGACCATCATCAAAAATTATGGTACCATTACCGGGGAATACAACTAGGTTCTTGACTTGATTTCACTATTAGTTAGTTCAAGTATTAATTTCTAGATTCAATTATATTTTACTTTTTGTTTTGTTTTTGTTGTTTAGTTTAGTTACAGGTTTTCAAGGGAAAGGACGGTAAAATTCAACTCAGACAAGAAATCGTAGGTTATGAAATAATGGTTGAACAAAACCTCATCATCACAGGTGATCTATATGAATCATTCCAGCGACATGTCCTATTTTATGGGAAGGAGTCCGAAGATCCTCTGGTTCACTTACAAAATTTTACGCAAACATTAAGGGGAGCTCTTGGAGCATAATACCCAGCGTGGGAGGCCATGGCTCTTCTTATGTTTCCCATGACACTTAGGTGCGAAGCTACAGAGTGGTGGTTTATCTTTCCACTAGATGTTTGCACTATTTACGGAGAAGTAAAAAGGATCTTCCTCATGAACTTTTATAGAGAGCCTAACAAGCCACTACAGGACATGATTGCTAACTTCCAATGAGCTCCAAGAGAGTCGTTAGTTGCAACTTTGGACAGATATAAAGAGTATTTGGAGAAGATGCCAAATTATGGTTTGCCAAATGAGAAAGTAGTGGTAAGCTTCTACTGAGCACTTAGTTTCGAACAACAATTCCAGGCCGATGCCTTGTTTGGAGGGGATTGTTAGGAATTTTTGAGGTAGCCGTTTAATGATGTCATGGAATACATGAACAAATTGTCTATGGTTAGCCACGTGTACCTGCCATGTCAAGATCAACTATTTGCTCCAGCTAGTGCATCAAGGGAAGGTTCTAGTAGTGCAAAAAGAGATAGTGTAGTCAGTTAGATCAAGCTACCATATCAATAATGTGTTACAGAAAAACCTTCAAAAGTTGAGAGTATTCTTGAACAAATGATGAAGAAATTAGATGAGCAAGAGGAAACACTTCAGGAAATTATGTTTGATGTCATCAAGATAAATTACAAGGTTGATCAACAAGCAATGGCAATTCAAAAGATAGATGGCCAAGTTGAGCAGGTTTCTAAGCAATTAGAGCATATGCAAAAAGACAGAAGGAGAGATCATAGAAGTGGTGACACGAGCTCACTAAATCTTGAGAAAGTCTAAGCACTCAAGATGACAAGGTCAAGCCATGGAGTTAAACAAGGCACTTCTTGGGAGGCAACCCAAGTATCTTTTATATTTTTGGATTGCTTTGAGTTTGTTTTAATTGTTTTAATTGTTAGATAGTAGATTTATGTTTGATTTGATGTTCGAAACATTGAATCAGTTGTGTTGTTATAGAAATTGGTGTATTTTGAGCTATGGTTTAAAGGTATAGATCAAGAACTGACAATTTAAAGAAAATTACATTTGGACCAGCCTCTATGATCAGGCCTATGAGTTGTAGTGCACACTATGACTCGTAGTCATGCCACGTAGAGGGAAACGGTAAGGATATAAAGTTGGCACACGCATTATGATCCAATTGTATGATTCATAGGGTCCCCTATAAGTCATAAGTGGGGTTCGTACTTCCCAAGTATGGATTCTTATTCCTCTTAGTGGTGATCTTTGCTACGAGACCAGGACCTTTGAGTCGTAGGAAGCCCTACCACTCATAGTCGGGATCTCATAAACTCGACCCGCAAAATTTTCAAAAACTTAACTCGATTTGGTATATTAAGGTTCAAACGTTTATTTGACCCCTCATTTCCCTCTTTGAAATGGTTCTCTTCCACCATAACTCCCCAAATACTATTTACTACTATTCCATTCAATCCCAAAATATTTTTCTGTCAAGATCTCCTAGCAAGTGCACTCCATTAGGGTTTCAACTTCTCTTATCTCTCTCATTACATCTTCATCTTTCCATCTAGTGAGTTTTCTTGGTTAACTTTGGCACACATGCTATAATCTTTCTTTATTGTTGTTTGAATAAGTGTTTTGTGATCATATTGGGTATACCTATGAGAAAATGATTCTATGAGTCATAAGGAGTAGGATTTAGTGTTGTTAAGTTCCCTGCCATGATTTAAAATTATTTGTTAGCCCTTGGTTGGTGGCTATAGTGTTGACATGTGATCAAGCAAGTTTGATGCATAATTATTGATTGATTATTTTGCAAAACCTTATTGAGGTTGAAACTTGGGAGTATTGGTGTATTTTAATTTTGCTAGTTTAAAGTACCCTTGGGTGAATTTGTTGCGACCTTCCATGTGTTTTTTACCATTATTGATGAGTATGAGTTTTGAAATTAGTTCATTTTTGGTATGTTTTGAAGGTAATTGGGGATTCTTGTTATATTGTGGGGTTAATGTTGATTGTGTCGACTTGACATGTATGAGGTTGATTGTGTGTTCATGATTTCGTGTTGCCTCGATACTATTTAAGTTTTGGCTTGAATATTTTTTGGTCCTTGTGGGAAGGTTACATGCACCCTAGCTGCCTTTTGTTATCTACTATGAGGACCTATTACGAGTTATAGGTCACCCTACGAGTCGTAATAGTCCCTCGTAGGAGGCATCAGTCACCTGTGGTTCCTTAACACTTACCATAAGAGACCTACCTACACTATGAATCGTAATGAGGGTCTTGTAGGATCTGTCCTATTCTGAATTGTATTCTGCTTCCTACTACGAGTCCAGGAAATGACTCATAGTTTAACCTACGAGTTGTATATGAGCCTTATAGTTATGATCAGAATGGTATTGTGTTAGGAACTTTTGCACTATTAGACTATTGTATGACTTGTAGGTCACCCTACAAGTTGTACCCGTGCCTCGTACCTACAGACCTACAACTGGTGCAGTGTATTTACTTTGGTGTTTTTATTATTCTTTGTTTGATTATTCTATGAGAGTCCCTTTTTGGATCAAATATCTTGAGGCTCAGTATACTATATTTGGTAAATTTTTAGGTACAATGTCTCTAAGAGGTAGAAAGGACACTACCACCACTTTGAGATACCAACTAAGAGATGAAATATTGTATGATGCTCAGTTAGAAGAGTCAATAGAGGAGATAAATATGCATATTAATCCTGAAGAAATTGTACCATTGACAAGGTCTCAAGCATTAAGAGCCCCAATGGAAGTCACTATTCCCTCCCAGTCTGACAAGGAGGGAAATGAAGAAGGATCAGATGATGACCTCTCACTCTCTAAGTCAGACTCTATGGAGGTATCACAGAGCCAGCCTAAGGAGACTGTACCCTAATAGCTGGCTAATCCTACTTATACTGTCACATCCACGGACCCCCAAAACATGAGATAGTGCATACCAGGCATGAAAGAGATTTATGATAAGGGGATGGAACTAAAAGGTCAGGGGAAGCCAGTCCGGCAATTCCATAAGGAGGGGAAGCTCAATGAAACAAGGCCACACAGTGTGCCAAACTTGGAGGCTAAGATCAACCGCCACGGGCTAAGGTAGCTTTTAAAGAGTTTGGGCAAGTATGCCCTATATATAGTCCTAGAATTCTAGTCCTCCTACTATGCTACCATTTGCAGGGAACTTCCTAGAAACAAGAAGGCAATTAATCAGCCACGTTTGCATGAGATCCTAGTTCGGGGTGAGATTGTTAATATTTCTGAAGAAACTATTAGAAGGGTACAGTTTGGTCCAAACTATAGCGCTCCCCGTTTCACTGCTGAATATGATAAACAGATTACAAAGATGAGAAAGGCGATAAATGAGAAGGTTGTTGGGTTGAAAGAACAACTCCTTAGGTAGATAGCAGGTCAGATTTGTGAGGCAGGTACTAAGCCTACATGGGTCACTAACCACGCTGATCCTATTGTGAAGTCCCACCTCTCCTTCTGGGCAAAGTTTTAGTAGTCCATTATCCATTGGCAAATCAGACCCATATTTATGGATAATGTGATCACATTAGAGAGAGTTATGTTGTTAGCTAGCATTCTGGCTGGCTATGAGATTGACTAGGCTCATGTTATGGTAGAGTAGATCTACGAGTCAAATATTCATACCTAGACTGCATTTCCTTTTCCCATCCTGATATATAGATTATGTAATGCAGTTGAGGTATATGTTTCTCTCTATTTGGATCTACATATAAAGGCCCTGCGCACCATGGATCCCAACCTGATCAAGGTTGGTGAGAACCTGGTAGCCCTACAAAGAGCAGTTTCTCCTCCCATCCCAGAGCCATTCCCTGTTGACCACAGACTTAGGAGCAGACCCCAGCCACCAACAGTGCTACTCCAGCTACTTTAGGGTCATTCAAGCTGTTAAAATCGAGGCGATGCCATCTTCCAACACACCTGCACCAGCACCTTCTAGTATACAGGTTGATTCTCTTTTATCTTCTATTACTTTTCAGGCATTGGTGCATAAGGTAGCCACATTGGAGTTCCAGTTATAGTGGTTAGCTAGATAGATCAAGCCATGGGTCAATCAGATGGTCCAGGCCTTAGAGGAGAGGGAAAAGGCATTCGGTCGTGACATGATCTATTAGAGAGTTAGAGCAATGGATACTCGAGTAGATGCTTTCGAGGAGAGGATCAAGAAGAGGCTTGCAGATGCCCGACCTGCTGACATGAGCATAGTGAGAGAGTAGTTGGCCAAGTTCAAGGCCTACTTGTTGAAGACATTAGCGGCCCCGATACTAGTTATAGAGGTGGCAACGGTGGGTGATGATATATCTGACTTATTTGAGGACCGCCCACATGTCTACAAAAAGAAGCCCCTCGAGAGTAAGGACCTAGCGATAAGCTAGAAGAGGCCCAAGACTGACGAAAGGCGACAACACTTGAAAAGGAGCCTATACTAGATAAAATGGTGTAGGAATCCCTAGCTCTGGCAACTCTCGAGAGTAAGGACCTAGCTATTTATGGATATTTTGTTCCTTATCTCTGACAATATCTTCTTTTTGTTGATCTTTGGATACGTTTAAATATTGTGTTTTGAATGTTATTTTTTACTATATTTTGGATATTTGGTTTTTGATCTATATGTGTGTGTGTGTGTGTGTGCATGCACACGCGCGTTGGTGGGGTATGGGAAGTTATGGATTAGGGTGAAGTCTGAGTTACCTCAAGTCCATAACTTCCCCTATTTTTGATCCCAAGGTTTTCTTGCCATGTTTCTTTTTCCTTATGAATGTTGTTAATCTCTGTTGAACCGGCATATTTAGATAGTGTAGATAATTTATAGATATATTGTAGTTACAATCTCATATATATATATATAGGTTTTAAATGATTTTG
The DNA here is from genome assembly GCA_000787875.1 of Solanum virginianum. Taxonomy (NCBI): domain Eukaryota; kingdom Viridiplantae; phylum Streptophyta; class Magnoliopsida; order Solanales; family Solanaceae; genus Solanum; species Solanum virginianum. Next base: position 15,778 of record DF358969.1, on the reverse strand, counting down.
GAATATTTGAAAATTCGGTACCCTCAAAATTTTTAAGATTGTTAGTTATTTTTGCAATCATACATATGATTATCTAGCAATGTTTGTTATGATAATGAGAAGGTAAGTTGACGCTTGAAGAATTACCTGTGAGTCTATACTTGATTGTGTATGCGATGCCATGTGTGTGAGCTTATTTTGCCGCATTCATGTATTATATTGGACTCAAAACTTGTCTTATTACTCTAAGATTGGATTGGTAATTTTGTTAAATTGGGAAAGAATCTTAGGCCATTTTTCTTTTAGTGAAGTCCACTTTTACCTAAATAACCCACCAAATGTGATAGTTTATCCCTTGTTCCAATTATTTGAGCTTTTTAGGTACCTATTCTTTCTTGACACCTAGCTAGCCTAGCCTTATTTTATGAAATACCTTAACATTAGCCCTAGTCTATTATTGAACATGTGAACCTTGATTGAGGGTGAAAGCCTAAGTTTAGGGTAGCTATGAATAGTGGCCCTGGTTTGGGGAATAGATATTGTGTGCTTCACCTCAGGCTAAAAGCCTAAGTTGAGGGTGGCCCTTGTTGTGGTAAAGTAATGAAAATGAGGTAGTTAGTTGGGAAAGAAAGAAAGAAATGAAGAAGTCATGTGTCGGGTGAAAGAAAAGAAAAGTTGCCTTGGATTGAAGAAAATAGAAAAAATGAGTTTAAGAATGAGGCACAGCTGAAAAAGAGAAAGAAAACTAGTTACCTAAGGCCAGCTGGAAAAGGAAGAATAAGGATGAACTTAATGAAAATGGTTGAGTTATGGAGGTAAGAGTTTTAAAACAAAAACATAGTTCAAAGATAGCTTTTAGTCACTAGTTGCCTAAAATGTCATACCAAAGCCCCATGAGCCTATGTTACAAGCCATTAGGTCCCAAAGTGATCTAAATCCACTTTGTTATCAGTCCGTAGTCGAGCATAGAGGCAAGTCTATGGTATTAGTCATTTTGCATGAATTTCATTTGTGAGAGTGAGAATGTCCGCACAGTCCCTGAATTTTAAATGCACGTTGAGTAAGAAAGAGGGACTTCTTTTTGTGAGGGCATTTGAGCTACATGATTTGCATATGACTAATTCAATGATAGTGGATTGTTGATACTCCTTCATTTGTATAGTTGGATTACCAGATATATATTTATGTTTTGGTTTGCTTAGTAGCTTTACAATCAGTTTTTAAAAGTGAGAGTTGGGTACCTGAATTGTAGTTAAGTGATGTATATGCCATTAGAGTAGCTACTATGTGTTTCTCATTGTCTGTTTAGATTGAGTCCTCACTTGAGGACAAGCAACAGTTCTAAGTTGAGGGTGTTGATGTGTTGTAAAAATACGACACATTTGGGGCCTAAAACAAGGGATTTTGCAAGTTATTAATGCGACTTTTTATTGTTTTTATGTGTTTTTATGTTGTTATTGCAGAAAAGATAGGTGGCATGATTTTGGGAGAAAATTGCAAATTTTACTGAAGTGTAGGACATATGATTTTTCCTACAAGTCGTAGGGTAATCTTTTAGGAAGAAGCAGTGACACAAAATCAGAAATCTGCCAAGTGGAGATCAGGCCTACGAGGGCACCCTACAAAATGTAGGTCTCACTATGACTCATAGGTAGGTTCGTATCAAGAAATAGAGAGCTAAAAGTTTGGACCAAGAACTGAAGGGATAGACTACGAGAGGAGCTTACGAGTCATGGCCCAAGTAACAACTCGTACCAGTGGGTCGTAACAGTCAAGTCGAAAATGGAAATGACCTACTACGAAACCCCGATTATGACTTGTAGGTTACCCTACGAGTCGTATCTGTGCGACTTACCTGCTGCCAACTATTTTTTCTATTTAATTTTTAGGGTTAAATTGTAAATAGTATAAATACTTTATGATAGGTTTTTCAGAGATAGCTGATACATTGAATATTGTAGATACCACTTTGCATATTCTTACAGTTTAGTGTAGATTCTCAATTTTTATTGGAATACCCACTTTGGGGGTTGCAAAATTCACATTGTACTCATTCTCCATTAATCCAAGCTTGTGGTTTGCAACTTGTGGTGGTCCCGACAAAGGTAGTGACGAATAGGAAAAGGAAAGTAAATGAAAGATTCGATTGATGTGTTCTCGTCTACACAAACAAACTTGACCAAGGGGATATTGACTGGGACGATGGATAATGAATAGTTGGCACACCATGGTTGCCGACCATGCGGCATGGTGAAATTCAACCTTCACCTTCACAAGAGCTTTGGAAGAACCTAATTTACCATCCTGTATGCGAATCCCAAATTAGAGTTATGTTCTCTAGGGTAATTGAGTTAACGAATCATAGGGAACACAATCCGAAGTTGTCCCCTAATTTGAGTGCCTTCCCACATAGTTAGTATAGTGTTTATTTTTAGTTTTGTTCTTAAATCCCAAACCCCCCCCCCCCCCATTTTTAAGATTTTAGTAATCGATGCTTGAAATTATTGGTAGTGGATCTCCATAGTCAAGCGATGTATTCCCTGTGGATTCGACCCTAACCTCTAGTTAGATTAATTACTGACAGTGACCGCTTTCTTATTGGAGCTTGAACATCATCAAGGATAACTTGACCTATGAGGGGATTAGTGGAAATATTAGATAGGCAAGTGAAGAAGTTGAGAAACAAAGATGGTGTATCCGTCAAAGTCCTTTGGAGGAATCAACAAGTGGAAAGTGCCACTTGGGAGGCCAAATTGGATATGAAGAAGCGATGTCTATACCTCTTTTACTCTACTCAAGCCTAAGGTAATAAACTAAATCCTATCTATTATTTCAAGTCTTAAGTTTTAGCCCTCATTTTATTTTTGCATGCATATATGTTCATGGTAACAAGTTTTGGTAATTTTTGATATATATGTTTGAAACATTTTGAAAATGATGTTGAAGTGCATTTATGTCAGGCTAAAAGTTACCTAAACACTCCTCTTATGTATGTTTTCTTTATATTCTAGGATGAATGTTCCTAGGGGGGATATATTGTAATACCTCTCACAGGCATCAAAAATTCCCTATAGTGTATTTCTTGAATATCTCCAAATCTGTGCACGATTTTCCAAATCTGACTTCATATACTTTTTTAGGAGAAAAATAGTGTAGGGAATGGGTGGCCCTCAAATTTTAGATGACCCGCAGCAAAAATTTATTTTTTTCTGCTGGACTAGAAATAATGTGCATCTGCGACTAGTCTGTGACGTAGACTAGGTGCGGACCAGTGCAAATTCACCTCCATGTCAGGTCTGCATCGTGGAGTTGATGTATACCAATTCTCCAAGTTCCTTCATTTTCAATTTTCACTTAAGGGAATTTGGATAATAACCCAATGCCCATTTATTTGGGAAACCCTCATTCCTTAGCCATTTTTCAACTCTAAAGCTCTCAAAAACCTCTCAAATCCTCTGCAAAACATCATTAACTACCCCATTAAAGTTCAAGAATCTCAAGAGAACACTTTGGAATTTCAAGGACTCAATTCAAGCTTCAATGCTTACTCAGATCCTTCTTCAAGAACTCTAAGGTTTAGGTATGTGGGTCTTCATCCATAAGTCCTTTCACACATGGAGCCCAACTCTCTCTTTTTATCAAATTTCATGATTTCAAGGTTAGAATCTTCATGGGTACTTCCTATTATGCATTACATATAGGAGTTATGTTTGATTTTATCAAGTATTGATTTATTATGCATGAATATCTATTGAAAGCTTATTCCATGAGTAGATTTATATCTATGAAAGTTATGCATGACATGAGCTATGAAAACTATGAAAGATTATAAACTTTTAATATGGATTTGATGATATCCAAATTAAGGGTTTGACTACAATGTTGGTGGGTTAATTTGCAAGACTTTTAAAATGGTTTGATTCTACTCTTCTTGTCATATACTCTTAAATTGCATGCTTTTGAGCATGTGTTCATATACCCACCATGTTTGACTAAATTTACATGACAAGGATTCTTGTGTTGAAGAAAGGCTATTGCATTATTTTCAAGACAAGTGTTTTTATGGTAATTATGGGCTCCCAAGCATATATTAAACTCATGAAAAGTTTCTACCATTTGCAAGTGATATGTTGACCCCTTACTCTATATTTTTACCTTTTTGTGAGTGAATAATGTCTATATGAGGGGGCAAGTATGATAACTATTTACCCTCACGTACAAACTAAAGCTCACTAGTGGGGGACAAGTATGTTACCATCTCTATCCTCATGTGAAATGCAATGCCTACTAGAAGGGGTCAAGTCTATGCATTGATTTTACCCTCTAGTACAAGGTATATAACACGTATAAGGGTCAAGTATATGAATGAGCTATTCATGCCAAGGTATTATATTTATACAGGTCATTTATGTTATGATTAAATTTATGATTATTTCAAGTATTTCATGGGATTAGACTTAGCACCGAATGAGGCTTAAGGTAGGGACTTGACCCAAGGGGTCCTTATATAAATTCTTGGTCTCTTAACTATGTGCCACCTTAGGCTTACGTTATTTTCCTAAATGTGCTTTACTAGTGGATCCAACTAGGACAAGCTACCTACTATGTGGGGTCAAGTTTGGTTTACCTTGGGAAGTAGACCACTCGTCATCTGGTTTAGAGTGAATATCGGGATTCCAAGTAGTAGTTCACTTGGTCTTATATGTCGGTTAGAGTCTCCTCCCACATATGTATCTTCATTCATGTTTTAATTCAAGCATTGATTATACATGTCATATTGAGCTTATGTCTATTAATTATGACTATGCATCTTGATTATAATGGCTCATGTTCCTTGTTGCTTTGCACCCCGCATTCTTAGTATATAGGGGTTAAGGCCTCCTCCCATATATGTATGTTATGTTATGCAAGTTGATTATCTACATGCATATTTTAACTCAAGCATTTATTGTACATGTCATATTGAGCTTATATCTATTGATTATGATTATGCTTGTTGTCTTATTATGCTTCCATAACCAAGGATGTGTAAATAATATGCTAAGAGGCTATTTGGGGTCCCTTCGAGTTTCCCGTTCACCGCGTCATATCTAGGCCTTAGGCTTAGGTCGTGACATCGAGCACAGGACCCTAATAGAGTTTTTGATCCTATCCTACCAGAGTTCTTTCTTTCTATCCCAAATTTCAGCTGTGAGGTTCAGACTTCGAGTTGCCATTGATATATTGATACTTGTTCTATTTTATCTATTTAAAACTTCGTATCTTACATTATTAGACATCTTTGTATTTACTTATTCATATTTCATATAAGCTCATGTACTTATGACTCCAAGTTTGGGATTTAATCTTAAGTGTTGTGTTGTTTTTGCTTTACTTTATTATCTTTAGCCACAATCCAATTTTGGGTTCCGAAAAGCTTAGTATTAAAGCTCTAGGTTCGTTGGGCTCGTGAGTTGAGGGGGGTGTTTAGTAGAGTCTCACGAATTGGTATATAGACATCTCTACCTATCTTGGAAAGGCTATATGGAACTTTATAAAGAAAGCTTTCATGTCTTGCTTTTATTCATGTGTTTCTTCATATCAAATGTTTTAAAAGTGTCAAACCTGCTCCTTCTGTGCAAATGTCGATTACTAGAGCTTAGTGGTCAGTGGGAGAGCCTGGGCCAACTGATATGGCCCCCACTCATGGTCGAGGCAGGCTCATGGTGGGGCTATGTGTCAAGGACGTGTTAGAGGGGTAGCTTCACCTAGAGGTCTGGATTGATCAACTTCTCTAGAGCCTGAGTCAAAGGGACCTACCGACCCTGTTCCACCACTCTTTGCCATATATTGTATGCCTTCGATCTAGTACCTGCTACTACGGGTATTAGCCAAACTTGAGTGAGCTCTTCTAGCTCTTGATATTCTTGATGCACTGGCCTCTATAGTGCTGCCTGGCCATTAGATCCAGTTATGATTCATGTTGGTCCTTTTTTAGTTCCAGCGAATCCTACTATGGCCTTTATTATTCTACCTCAAACTTCTCAATCGAGTTCTGGTTTAAAGTTTCATGGTTGTCTATTACAACGCCCAGATTTTTAGTGCCACTAACTTCTATTCCTACTATGTCCACTACCAAGCAAAAGAGTTTTGAGTAATTTGCTTGATTGGCTACCCCTAGATTTGATGGTACATCCAGTGATATGACCTATGATTTCTTATTAGAGTGCCAGGATCGGTGGTATAATTCGGCTATCTTTGAGTCACATGGAGTTGCTTATACATCTTATCAGTTTATTGTCCTAGCCAAGAAGTGGTGGAGGTCAGTTTTGGCATGTAACCTATTGGATCACCAGTTATGACTTGGGGAGCAGTTTACTAAGGTGTTCCTAAAGAGGTTTGTGCCAAATAGCCTCCAAGACAATCGTCAGGATGAGTTTGACAAGCTTCAATAGGGTTCTATGTAAGTATCAGACTATGAGGCTAGATTTTATGCATTGTCTAGATATGCCTTGTCTATTATCCCTGCAGAGTCTGAGACGATTTGACGCTTCACTAAGAGATTGACAAAGTATCTTCAGGAGGCCATAACTTATTCAGTTCTAGCATATAGTACCTTGTAAGTATGGTGGATTACATCTGCATGATTGAGCCTATTAAACATGATCGATAGGGTGGTGGGAAGAGATTCTGTCAGCATTGTTAGTTTAGTAGACCCTCGCTATGAGATAGAGAGTTTTAGAGATAAGGCTAATCAAGGCAGGGACAGACCATTTAACCACCATTGTAGTTGATAGTGTTGACAGGTCTAGGCCTACTCAAACATGTCATAATAGCTCTTATGATATAGCTAGGCATGGCAGCTTTTTAAGATAGCCATCTCAGGGGTGAGAGATTAGACCTTACTATAGTTATGATGAGATCAGGCATTTGGCTAGGCATTGTCCATATCGTGCACCTTCTATCTAGGTTTTTTTTATCTCAGCTAGCACATCCAGCCCAGCACCAGCAACCAGATACACCACTCAAGGCATGAAGGGTGGTACTAGAAGGGGTCGAGTCACAGTGAGAGGTGGAGCCATTGAGGCCTGCAGACTAACGAGGGGCACGAAGTAGGTTATGCTATTCTAGATTGGGCTAAGGCAGAAGCCTTTAATGTGGTTATTATAGGTATGGTTTCGGTGTGCCACTGTTCTGCTCAGTTTTATTTGATCTAGGTTTTACTCATTGATATGTATCAACTTATTTTTCCATGGATCTTGATATTATATGTGAGCCTTTTGCTGAGCCTGTTTGTGTTTCTACCCAGGTAAGTGAGTCTTTAGTAGTGAATTAGATGTATCGAGGTTGTATTGTCACCTTTTTGGGAAGAGATATTGTTGTTGACTTGATATTGCTTGATATCATTGACTTTGATGTGATATTAGGTATGGATTTGTTATCACCTCATAATGTTATTCTTGACTGCCATGCGAAGACAGTGACCTTATCTTGTCCAAATTTGATTCAGCTAGTATGGATCGGTGCATCTAGTTCTTACCCCAAAGGGTGATTTCTTATATGCATATCTTTCAATTGATAGATAAGGGATGTTTGTCATATTTGGCTCATGTTTGGGCTTGTTCTCAGAAGTCCCATCTTTGGAGACCATCAGGGCGGTTAGAGAGTTTATGGATGTGTTTTCGACTAACTTGCTAGGTGTTCCTCCAAATCGTGATATTGATTTTGCTATTGATATAGAGTACCACACCAAGCCCATTTCTATTGACCCCTATCAGATGGCTCCGAATGAGTTGAAGGAGTTAAAGGAATAATAAGAGGATTTGTTAAGAAGGGATTCATTTGTTCCAGTGTATCTCTATGGGGTTCTCCTGTCTTGTTTGTGAAGAAGAAGGATGGCACTATGCGTATGTGTATTGATTATCATCAGTTGAACAAAGTGACCATCATAAGCAAGTATCCTTTGCCTCGTATTAATGATCTATTCGACCAATTGTAGGGTGACTCAATGTTTTCTAAGATTGATTTAAGGTCCAGCTATCATCAATTGAGAGTTTGCGAGTCTGGTATCCCAAAGACAACCTTTAGGACTCGCTATGGTCATTATGAGTTTGTAGTTATGTCCTTTAGGTTGACTAATGCTCCGGCCTCTTTTATGGAGTTGATGAATAGGGTGTTTAAGCCATATTTGAATAATTTTGTGATTGTGTTTATTGATGACATCTTGGTTTATTCCAAGACTGAGTCCGACCATGTTCTGCACTTGAGGATTGTACTTTAGAGATTGATGGAGGAGAAGTTATATGCCAAGTTTTCAAAGTTTGAGTTTTGGCTTAAGTCTATAGCTTTCCTTGGGCATCTGGTGACAAAGTATGGTATTATGGTAGATCCGGCCAAGGTAACAGTAGTTCATGAGTGGCCTAGGCCTACGTCTTTTACTGTGATATAGAGTTTTATTAGTTTGCTAGGGTACTATTGGCGTTTCATGTAGGGATTCTCTTATATTGCCCGTTGACTAGACTTACTTAGAAGGATATAGTATTTCAATGGTCAGAGAAGTGTGAAGCGAGCTTTCCAAAGCTCAAAGATTGATTGACCTCAATACATATTCTTGTTTCTTCCCGAGAAGGGAGTGCTATTTGTGGTGTATTATGATGATTCTAGAGTGGGTTTTAGTGGTGTACTGATGCAAAAGGGGAAGGTGATACCATATGCCTCTAGACAGTTGAGGGTGCATGAGAGAAACTACCCTACCCATGATTTAGAGTTGGATGTGGTTGTGTTCGCATTGAAGTTGTGGCGATATAATCATTATGGGGTGCATTGCGAGATCTTTACCAATCACTGGAGTCTCAAATACATCTTTTCTCAGGCTAATTTGAACATGCGATAGTGTAGGTGGTTGGAGTTGTTAAAAGACTACGACATCTCTATTTTATATCACCCGGGCAAAGCGAATATGGTGGTAGATGCCTTGACCCGGAAGGCCTCTACTATAGAGAGTTTGGGATTCTTGAGGGCTGAGGAGAGGCCCTTAGCTTTTGAGGTTTAATCACTTGCTAGACAACTTATTCGATTGGATATTCCTTTTTCTCAGAGTATTATAGCCTTTGTAGAGGCTAGGTCTTCATTACATTGATTCTGTATGTGCTCACCAATTGGATGATCCTAGATTGAGCTTGATTTGTGATAAGGTGTTGAGGGATGAAGCAAAAGCGGCTACTATTGATTGTGAGGTATTTTGAGGATTAATGGTTGAGTTTGTGTTCATCGGCACTAGAGTCTGCCGTGCTACTTGAGAGATTTTGGTATATGGTCTGATGAGACCCCTATGGATTCTACCTGGTAGTCTTAGCTCGGTAAATGTATCCACCAGCACCATAGTTTACCGTGATTCCACCTCATGCATTGCATTCATACATTACATGTACATTACATCATTGACTATTGTTGCTATCTTATTCTACTCTTACATATGTACTGCGTACTAACCCCTTCATTGCAGTGATAGGATTCTTCATTGTTACATGCTTATTCAATTTCTCCTACCCAGTTGGTTGAACCTACTAGGTACACTCCGATGTACTCATCCCTACTTTATTTTCTCCCTGCAGATCGAGCACAGGGACCCCCATAGGATAGTTGATCCTATTCTACCAGAGTTCTTCCTTACTATCACAGATTTTAGCGGTGAGGCTCGCACTTTGAATCATCGTTGAACTATTGAGACTTCTTTTATTTTTATCCATTTCAGACTTTGTATCTTACATTATCAGATAGTTTTGTATTTACTTATTCATATTTCTTAGAAGTTCTTGTACTCATGACTCTAGGTTTTGGGATTTAATCTTAAGTGTTATGTTGCTTTTGCTTTACTTTATTCTCTTTACTCGCGATCCGATTTTGGGTCGTGATAGATATACCATTTTCATATACCTTTTTTGTGCTTAGTTTGAGTAAAGTAAAAGCTATTTTTGTTCATGAATTAAATGTGAGAATTAATTTAGATTTAAAAAAACTCACTCTAAAATATAGAGTATTTGATTTATTAGATTTGATTAAATTTTGAGAATTATATTTGTTGAAATATGAAGTTGATGAAATTCAGATTTCACACATATCATTATACAAAATTATAATAAATGTATAATATTATATGTTGAGTGTGTAAACATTATTGCAGAGTATTATTTTATTCCTCTGATTTTTTTTCTTAAATTTTTTTAGGTGTATGCTATTGTACATTTCATATACAAGGTTATACAACACTATACTATATTGTATATGTGAAGTTAAAATCTTTTGAAATGAAAAAATTATTTAACTTCTACACTTGAAATACTGAAAAAAAAAATAGAAAATGCTCCTTTTTCAATCCTAGACCTACTATTTTTAAACTAGAGATTTAAAAAGTTAAAATTAAATAAGTGTGTATATATATTTTATACTTTATATACATGAGGATAAAATGTAAATATAATAATAATTTAGCGAAATGGTCTGATGGATCGTTGCACTTGTAAAGTTTGTATTACAATACTTCTACTTAATTATTTACCAAATGATATTTTAAATTTAGTAAAACACAATATATCAAAGCCCTCGGACGAGTGACCAAAGCTTATGTGGCATCAATATAGCTGAGTGGGCGAAAGTGTGTGAGTACATGCGTGTAGGGCAAATGAATATCATATTTAACTTAAAAAGTATTACTTAAAACTTTAAATAAAATAATAAATATTTTAAAAAGAAAAAAGAACCTTCTTCTTCCCTAATTCACCTGCTTCTTCAGCCATCACACCCCATCTCCATCCCAACGTTCTTCTTCAGTAATTCTCACTCTTATCCCCTTGCCAACTTTCTCTTTTAGCAACCTACCACCCCCATCCTCCTACCAACATTCTTGTGCAGTCATTTCTCTTTTGCCATGCGAACCTTATTCTCTAACTATCCTCATCCTCATCTCTATCCAAACCTCCTTTCTCTTTCTTTTTCATATTCCACTGGCGTCTTCTTTAGCAAAATTTTTTTTTTCTTCGATTTTGCTCTCAGCATACCACCATTAAAGAGTAAAATTTTAAATTTATTTATGGTAAATAGCTAATTATAGGATTTTCTTCACTCTAATTTTCTCTTCAACACAAAAGACTTCGAGACGATCATTTCCGACACTCCACTTTTTTTTTTGTATGAAGACAAATAAATGGAAGGAAAGAGAATAAAAAAATTGAGGTGGTGGTTGTGGGATGGTGGAGATGGTGGTTATGGGTTGCAGAAAGAAGTGGAAGATGGAAGAAGGTGAGAAAAAGAATAAATTAAAATTTTATTATTTGATATTGTATTTACTATTTTTTATTAATAATTTTAAAAAATTGTTAAAGGGTAATTATAATGTGGTATTAATTTAGATGACATAGATCTAACATATCATTTATTTACGGGCGAGTGAGCTAGACATATTGATAGAAGGGGTTTTAAAAAAAATTAATTGCGTTTAAGGGTTCAATTAGTAAATGTTTAAGTATAAGGGTATATAATACAATCTCATACAAGTACAAGGGTATATTAGACCATTTTGCCTAATAATTTGCTTTAATAAGAAAATTATGTTATTCATCTCTGCAATTATAAATTATTAACTATCAATTTGATAATTCAATATTAATAACTTATTTATTATATTAAATTCTCCATAATAATTTGATTTTAAATAATCCTAATGTTAAATTGGACCCGTTTTTTAAACTTGACTACATTGGAGTGGACTAAGTTCAACTATACCCCTATAAGGTCATGATGTTTTGTCCCCCATAAGAAACGTCTTGCAAAAATACCTTTCATTCATTTAGGACCTATTTGGAAAGCCCCCATATAATTGGGAATTGATGTATTTGAGTGTAATTACACTCTTTGATTTTTTTGTATACCAAGTAATTACTTGGTATTAGTGAAATTGGGTGTAATTGAAGTGGTGTAATTACATTCTTCAATTGCCATAGAGGGGCTAGGAATTGAGTGTAATTACATGATGTGACATTAAACTTTTTATCTTTCCTTTTTAAATATATTTTTTATGTGAAATATGAAAAGACAATCATTTCTTTTTTATTTGAACATTTTCATTTCTAACAACATCCTAAGGTTCTCGAGTAAAATCTCTTTTTTAAATTATTTTTCATATTTTGATGTCTTGATAAATTGTTTATGTGTTGAATTTTTTTGTTTTCTTTTATAAATTTTTGAGAAGTAATTTTTTTTAATTTATAGTAATATTAATAAATTAGATCTTGTGTAGCCTACAAATAAAAAAATTAAGTAATAATATTATTCATTTAAAATCTAATTTGTTAAATTAACTATATAATTACATCTGTCCAACCGAACAAGACAATGAGAATTACACGGTAATTACACTGACAAATAAACAGGACAGTGGAATTACCAGGGTGTGTGAATATAAGGTATGTAATTACTACCCTAGTAATTACACCAATTCCAATTACCTTGTGGCTTTCCAAACCGACCCTTGATGAAAATCCCTTAGATAAAAATTGCCCTTCAAATCTAACACAAAAAGCTTGCATTTTGATAACTAAATGAAACTAAACATTCTATATATTTTTCTCTTTCTTTCCCCCCCCCCCCCCCTTATTTCTCACCTTTTTTTCCTTTCATTCTTTTTTTTCCTTTCATTTTTTGGTTACGTATTTTGTTTATCTTTCTTTTTTTCTCCTATTCTATTTTTTTCCTCTATCTTTTTCTTATCTTTATTTTTTCCTTTCATTTTTTTAAATTATGAGACTAAAAATAATACTTATTTTGTACTATTTTTTAAATAAAATGATCCCTAGATTCAATTGTCAAGATTCAAGATAACCTTTTTTTCGTATTTACTAATTTAAATATTATGATTTCAAAATGGAGGCTTGCCTCTAGAGTATTGTGTGATAAGAAGATACCACCTAAACTTAAAGGTAAGTTTTACAGAATAATGGTAAGACTATCCTTGTTGTATAGGGTGGAGTTTTGGTCAATCAAAAACTCACATGTTCAGAAGATGTGGGTCGCGGAGATGAGAATGTTGAGATGGATGTGTGGACATACCAGGAGTGATAAGATTAGGAATGAGATGATTCGAGAGAAGTTAGAGGTGGCCCCTATGGCAGAAAAGATAAGGGAAGCGAAATTATGCTAGTTTGGACATGTGTAGAGAAGAAGTATTAATACTCTTGTTAGAAAGAGCGAGAGATTGGATTTAGGGGTTACACAGAGGAGTGGAGCTAGACTGAAGAAGTATTAGGGGAAGGTGATCAAACAAGATATGGAAATGCTTGATCTCACCGAGGATATAACCTTAGATAGAAAGGAGTGCAGGTCGCAAATTAGAGTAGAGTGTTAATAGGATAGTAAAGATAGGCTGAGGTCTGGCCTTTTGATATATAGGATAGTAGGATTAGTCGTGTCATTTTACACAGTATTGTCACTATCCATCTTATATTTATTAATTTATTGTATTTATATTCTATCATTTGCTTTTAGCTATTATTAGTCGTTCATCCATATTTTTCTTTTTTTTCCTTTTCTCTATACATAGTTTATTTTTCTTAGGGGTTTCTGAGATGAGAGTTCCTCGAAAATAGTCTCTCTACCTCTATGAGGTAGTGCTTCGATCTACGTATATTTCCACCTCCCCCCCCCAGACTGCACTTGTGGAATTCCACCAGGTATGCTATTGTCGTTGTTGTATGATTTCAATATTCACAAGACACTTTATAACTCTTGCTTTATAGATAATACTTGGTCTAAATACTTTCAAAGGATAAGTTACGTCCCATGTGCAAGAGTTAGCATAGTCTTTTTATTTTTCAATTTATGAGATACACTAGGATTGTTCAAAATCGAACCAAAATCGATAACCTAAACAAAAAAGTTATTGGTTTACCAATAATAGATTATTGATTTAGCAATTTCTACTATCTTTTTAGCAATAAAAGGGTCAAACCTTGTCATTAGTAAACAAAATAGTTGTTACATCAAGTTGTTAGTGTTTCTTCCTATCAACCAACAGATTAATACTATTGTACTCATCCCTCATCATTCTTAATTAGTTACATATCCTCTAAATTAACTGTATGCATCACATCCTTTAGTTTGTATCTATTGCTGCCTGTACTCTTGTTCTGATAATATTCTTGAAATGCCTCAGAAAGGTGCCTCGTTAATGCCCATAATCATAATTTCCATACATCTCAAAATCTGTGTGTGATATTAGAAATTCGACTTCATATTCTTGATCAGGGGGCACAATTGAGCTGAGAATAGGTATAACCCCAATTTTAGAGGACCTGTAGTAAAAAAATAATTTTCAAAAATTTTCAATTCCAGAAGCTGTTCGCAAAAGCTCCGCGATGTGGACCTGTCGCGGAGCAATGCTGTGACTTCCTTATTTTGCCTATTTCGGCCTAAGGTATTGGGGTCTTGGCCCCATGATCTCATATGCGTGAAAACACTTAGCCATTTTCAACTCTATATCATTCAAGACACTTTCAAAATGTCACAAACCAACCTATGGGCCGTAACTGGCACCCGATTGGGGCACCCAAACAGAAATTCCAAGCCAAACTCAAATAATAGTTACTATTCCATTTACAGAAATTTTGACAGAGTTTCCTCTGTTTTACTGACTAGCCACCTGAAATCAGAAAACCCCAACAGACAGAACAGACAAATCAACATACATATCCATATATGTGCGGGCCGACAAGGTCACTGCTGCGGTTAAACCGCCTAACAAACACAACAAGCGAACGTAATATCCAAACTAACTGATATGTTTCCATCTCTTAGCATACAAACATAAAATACAAATGGACTGACATAACCCATACTCACAGGAGTCCACAGACCTCTATACAGACATACTGACAGACGAGATTGGACAGTGCCCCGTCATACCCTAAATGATATAGTACAGAAGGATAACATAGTAAGTATACAAAAAGTAGCTCTGAAGCAAGAGAGTTCATCATACTGCAAATGGAGGTCCTAAGCTGGAGGCCCTCTACCCTGTACGTCTTAACCTGTGAGCATGAAATGCAGCCCCCGAAGAAAGGGGTTCAGTACGAAAGACAAACCGAATATGTAAAGCGGAAAGCACAAACGTAATGAGTGTAATAATCAACAGAAGCACAGGAATCAAATTCATGTGCAATATCAAACAAACTTTCTTCTTTTGGATTTTTCAAATATGTCAAATGGATGCTAATCGGACAGGAAAGTATGCAATATCAAACAAGCTATCTTCTTTTGGATTTTTCAAATGTGTCAAATGGATGTTAATCGGACAGGAATGATGGCGACCTCCATACTCGTGCCATACCACAGCATCACACCAGGAAGTTCAAATCTCCGAACAATCTCCAACACAAAGCACAAATGTAGGATATGTAAGTCGGCGTCCCTGAACTCAGTTATCCTATAGTAAATGTGACATAAAGCCACTAAACGAAGGCCTAATCTCACCTCAACACTGAGCTAAGCGAAGCCGACCCTTGGACCGAGCCGATCCCGCCCTATCCAACCAACTTCAGAAAATATATGTATATAGTATATTTTGCACGACCATAACTAACCCGAAAACCATTGAATGAAATTATAGAGGCACGAACAGTGTAGTAAGGATCATATGCATAAAAAGTAATTGCTCAAGTTCAACTTAGTTACATATTATTTCTCAAATGTAAATATGGTTACATATTCATAGTTGGGAAAACAAACCTTACATGTACCAAAAATATTTATATTTGGAAACAAAATATTA
>DF358970.1:84629-95314 GCA_000787875.1 Solanum virginianum | reverse complement strand
AGCTTCTCTTCTCTTGCTCTCTCTCTCTCTCTCAAAACTCTCACCTTTGGAGGCTGAAAAATGGGTTTAGAAACCCTTATTTCGCAGAAAAACGATCTTATAATTGTTTATAGGACTTGGGAGAGGTTGGAGATTTACCAAAATATCATTCTCAAAATAAAAGAATAAAGTTTCACCTCGGAGTAGCCGAATTCGAGACGCGGACTACACCAATGTAATTTTTGACGAAAAAATTTAAAACGCGTTAAAAACCTGTTTTCCAAAAAAATACACATAAATCGCATTCATCAAATTCGTTTTATGTGTAATTTTTAGTAAATCGCTTTTCGATTGATTTTTTCAATTTTCGTCGAAAAAATTTTAAAAACATATAAGTGTAGGTCCACGTCCCAGGCGCGTCGTGCCTCGGGCGCACACTGACACTGTTTCAAAATTAATTACAAAAAATTATCTTTTGATTCGGTGGCTCTAAAATCCGACCGAGACCATTTTTCCACTCAATTTTCGTGCTGATCACAAATTCGATTTGAATTTTCCATCAGAGCGCGTTATATGCACGATTTCATTGTATGAGTATTTCGATAATTTCATGGGGTGTTACACAATGAACGCAAAGTGGTTTGCCCTTTGGGTTGAGCTCGTCGCACTAAACTTGCCTAGTGCGAATTATCTCTCATATATAATTTGCGAGTTATTATATAAGAATGGAGATTTTACTTTATGTATATCTAAAGAATAGCGACTGTAAATTTATAGAGAGATCACATGTTGATTATATGTATATTCTATATGAATTAAAGACATATATTATGCATTTATTGAGTATTTCTAATTTGTGGATGATTATGGATTAATCACAAGACATAGCCATTCGACAATTTTGTTTATCAAGTAACGGTCAAGGCCTTTTGTCTTAAACGTAACT
Source organism: Solanum virginianum (assembly GCA_000787875.1). Lineage (NCBI taxonomy): Eukaryota > Viridiplantae > Streptophyta > Magnoliopsida > Solanales > Solanaceae > Solanum > Solanum virginianum. The sequence goes on along the minus strand of DF358970.1, from coordinate 94,389 downwards.
ATCCAAAGTTGAACAAGTAGACACAGAATGTCATGTAGGACACAAATCGCCAAAGATGTCATATAGGACGTGTGCATTTACTTGTCAATTATTGAATTGTCCAAGTATCTACTTGTGTACATCAAAAACTGAATTAAATTGACAAGCGTTAAGAATAGACATGTTTATCATGATGTATTGCAGCTTGTTGTCTCTTATTAGAGAATAGAAAGTTTGTTAATTATCTATTAACAAAATAAAAATATAATTTATTGATGAAAGAGATTCAATTGAACCTTATTATTAAGCTTAACTCAACCATGATGTTGTGATCATTGTATACCTGAGTCAACATACGTTGAGTAGAACTTGATACATGTTATAGAGTTATTCGTTTGATGTAATCATTATTTGATGCGAAAAGGAATCTACTTTTAAGCCTTAAAAGGGTCGTCATGGTTTGAAGTAAGGGTGAAGGGAGGATATATTAGTAATGGGTTTGGACAAATTCAATAATTTATGACATGTGTATAAATATTTATATGAGAACTCAATAATCATGATGAGTTCGATTTTGAATTCAGAATTTATGAACTTTATATTCTGACTCTTCACCTAACAGGAAACGCTTCTTATTTTAGTGGAGCCACTAGAAGGAAGTAGAGATACAATGTAACATTTATTTAGTTATCCTTGAAACAAATATTGAGAAATAAAAAAAAAACCACTCATTTTTATTTATGAACAAATGTTGTAAAAACAACCATATTTGATAACAAATACCATAAAAATAACGCCATTTGAGGCAAAATGTCATTAAAATAACAATATTGTGACATTTATTTCAATGTCATACCATTCTAATTCATTATCGATAATTTACATCTAATATTAAAAATATAAATCTTCTAAGCTAATCTCATCAATTTTTATTGGGCAAAGGCTCAACTTTATCCCTGAACTATACAATTTAGATTAAACTTATTCCTCGTTAAAAAAATATTTTTATTTTTGTTGTTATATAATTAATATTAATCAAGACCTAGAATGAATATCAGACCTCGAATCAAATTTTTTTTTTGTTTAATTTTTTTGCAATAAGCTCTCCCATTGTAAGGTTATCAACATATTGTGACAAAAAGTGACCACTCCTTGCATGTTAAGTTCAATCATTGTTCCTGTCCCAACCAGCCACAAGAACAAATGTATAACAAACCTAAGAAATTACTAATCTAGTGAGTTGTTTGATACACAAAATAAAATAAATAAAATATTTCATAAAATTACTATTTTATTTCATTATCTCAAAATTATAATTCTTATCCTATCTACCAAACGATGAAGACCACAATTTTTTTTTCCATTCCTTTTCTTTAGATGATTTGAGTTCATCTATAGATATAGATCAAGTACAAGAAATATCGTTGAATTTAAAAGTTTTATTCAAAAAAATCCTTGAAAAATAAATATCTTAAAATTATTATAAAATTAAGTTGGGGGTATTTTGGTAATTTCATGACGTTGTAATTCCTTCAACACACTGTCAATTGATGGAGGTTTCAGCCCTATGGGAAGTGGCATTTGTGGCTTTGCCAAAACATCCTCAATAGCTGCATCAATGCTCTCTTTTGACTGTTAAAAATATCAAGATAATATGTCAGTAACTGCGAAAAATCAATTTATTGAAAACTTATATTGTATATAAAATATTTTTTTTTAATTGTATATATAGTAGCTGGAGAATTCCTTTGATAAAAAATTTACCTCAAAAAAAGAAGGAAAGATTTTTAAAAGGCATAACACGTAAGCAAGTACTCAGACTTAACTTCAGCTAGCAAATAAGCACTCAAAATTTGATAGTGCACATTTTTGACACCTTCACTTTTGATTTCAACTAGCTACTGATTAAACACTCTAACTCGTTCCTTGTGTCTTATGGACACTCAACGTTGACATGTTCAAAACTATGTATCTATTTGTTATACTTTTCTTAAATTTATGACATAAAACGAGCCATAAAATACTCAAAAAAAAGAAGGAAAGATTTTTAAAAGGCATAATGCCTAAGCAAATATTCAAACTTAACTTCAGCTAGCAAATAAGCACTCAATTTTGATAGTGCACATCTAGGCACCTTCACTTTTGATTTCGACTGACAACTGATTAAATACTCTTAACTCGTACTTCTTGTGTCTTGTGGACACTCAATATTGACATGCTTAAAACTATCTAGTTTATACATTATATATTTTTTAAAATTTATAATATAAAATAATTAATAAAATATTTGTATAACTGTAAATCACGGGACATAAAAGAAATGGACTCACAGGATGCAAATCAGAGGAAATTTTATCAACTTTGATGATGGCAGGGGGTAGTGGGATGCCTGGGACCATAAGAGGTGCTGCAAATCTCTGCATGAAATTATTTCATGTCTATGTAAGTCCAAAATGCTTCTTAAAAAATATTTTTATATTATCAGATTATTTTTATTTATTATAATTTAAATAAATTTAAATTTTAAATAATGTTTTAAATTAAAAATTGAGATCCTATCTTTTAGAAGAAAGATTTAAAATTATGATTCGAAACTGAAATTAAAATTGTGTAAATATCATAAAAAATTGATGATTTTAAATTTAAACTTCAAATTGCATGATCAAACATTTACTAAATACCGTGGGTGCAGGAAAGCAAGGAGTGCCTGGTGCTAGAGAATTTGACACCTACAAAAAAATATTTTAATTTATATAGCAATATTTGATTAAACATAATAAAATTTAAATAACTTTTTTAAAATTTATAATCCTAAAAATAATTTATATAAACCACACAAATACTATATCATATTTAAGATTATGATTTGTTTGAAATTTTATAACCAAATAAATATTTAACAGATTGTATGATCAATCACTAATTTTTAAAATTCTCAATATTTTTTTATTTAAAATTTCATGTCGAGTTAAATTATAATAATGCAATAAAAAAACATAAAAAAAAACTCACCCCTTGATAATGTGGATGCCAAAAACAATTATTTACATGTGGATGCCCCCAAACATGTAAGGGTCTAATATGATGAGCCGTGGGCGGAAAACCCTGGTTGGTGGTGCAGTCCAGGGGTTCATCATAATTCTCTTTCCTCCTGCGTCGCGGATTGTGGCGTACATTTGCTTCCTTTGGCTCCAACTAGCCGCTTCAGCTTCTCTCGCTAATAAATGTTTTTGATGAGCTCTATATTTCTATAACAAGGAATTTAAGTTATAAATGATAAAAATAAAAGTAAAAAATATTCTCAAATCTTATTGATTTATAATTTGAAGATATCTATGACATATCAAAGAGTACTATTTGAATTATATCATTGTAAGTATGCCATATGTTTTATATTTAGGAGTAAAATAAGAATTTTAGAATGGAAACTTATAGTAAGTATTAACTAAACACGGATAAAATAACAATTATAAAATGGATTAAAAAGAAAAATAAAATTATAGGTTTTAAATGGAGAGTTTTTCCATATTAATCAATTGAACCAATTTTTTTTTCATATAATTATTTATTGATTCTTGATAACAGGTATTTACATCAAATTCTGATTAAATTTTGAATTCTTGTCAAAAAGACAAACTCTCACATTGAGAAAGCGTTCCCTGCAAGAATATACTTCGTCCATCCTAAATTATATGATGATATTAGAATTTTAAGAATCAAATGAGTTAGATTTTCTTGTATTGTCTTTAAAATATTTTAAATTATGAATTATTGTAACTGGATAAGTTGTTGTTGTGTATATATATAGTGAAATCTCACAAGTAGTGGGGTTTGGGGGGAGGGAGAGAGGGGGGGTAAATGTACGCAATCTTACCACTACCTTATAGAGATAGAGATGTTGTTTCTAAAGGACTCTCAATGCAAATATATTAGCTTCAAATATATATATGTATATTAAAATTGAGACGAGCATTTCCATGAAATAGTCTTTCTACTTTTATGAATTAGTGGTAAGGTCTGCGTACATTATACCCTCCCCAAACTCCACTTATGGAATTTCACTGAATATATTATTGTTATATATAAATTAAAATAGATCGAGTAACTTCATATCCAGAATTCAAACTCGAAATCTCGAACCAAGAGAAGACTTACTTGAAGATGGCTAGCAATATTATGTCTAGTGAGTCCAGGAGTATCCATAAGCTCTAAAATTCTTGATGGGACAGCTTTATCAACACCTAATTTCTCCACTGCTTTTACAAATTTCTTATGTAGCTCCGGAGTCCAATCCACCTTCACATAATTCAAGAAATAAAAAAATTTTAAAAACAAACAAATGAAGAGAAAAAAAAAACAACTAACGTATAACTTATCTATTAAATTATTATATCAATGTATATAAAATAAATTTTTGAGAAAAAAATTAAATCGATCATAACGCAAATCTCTGCATGAAATTATTTCATGTCTATGTAAGTCCAAAATGCTTCTTAAAAAATATTTTTATATTATCAGATTATTTTTATTTATTATAATTTAAATAAATTTAAAATTAGTTTATATGTATAAGTAAATTTATACACCATAGTATCATTCAAGGAATGTGATTAATTCCCTTAAATTGTAAATATATAATCTTAAAAATTACGATAAATTAATATCCACTACATAAGAGGTAATGAAGTGTTTTAAAGTTGGATATCGATAAATGATACACTCTTTAGTAATTAACATGTGAAATTTGTAATCGTGATTATTGCTAAAACATGCAATAGTTACTTAATAGTGTGAAAAATCGCATTTTAATGATGTATATTACTTTAACTCTCGCTTGAAAATCTTGAATTCAAATATTTTCCAGACGATATTTTTATGAAAAAAATAATTAAAAAGAGAAAGTACTTTACCTTTACTTTTCTCTTCCCTTGAGGATTCTTGATCTGGCCAGATGATTTTTTGGCTTCTTTTGACTTGGATTTCATATTTACATTATTAGCAGATTCATTACAATTACTAACGGAGAATTCAGCAAAAATTTCCAAATCTGGCAGCAAATCTCCACCGTTGATTCCCTCAAAAAGGTCATCGAAATTGACGGTGCCGATTAAATTCCCATCGGGAAAATCTTGGAATAAATCATAATTTTCATTTTCATTTGTGTAGCTCAATGGTGGAGATACACCAAGCATCATTTCAAATACTAAAAGTATAATTAACCTTCAAGAAAATAATTAAAATGTGAGATAATTAGTAATTAATTTAGAAAAATTGCCTTAAAATATGAGGTTCGTATTTTTGAAAATAAGATAAATTACTTGTAATAACAAGTCACTCAAAACTCAAAAGATTTTGATAGGAAATTATCCTTAAATTATGAGATTTGTAATCTTGAAAATAAGATAGAGTATCTGTTATAACATAGTCACTCAAAAGATATCGACATGTAAGTCTCCTTGAAGTATGAGAGTTGTAATTTTGTAAATAAGATAAATTATTTGCTATAACAAAGTCCCTCAAAAGATATCAACATGTAATCCTTCTTAAAATATGAGATTTATAATCTTAAAAATAAGATGGATTACCTGTTACGAGTTACTGAAATATCTCCAGAAAAATCTTCTTAAAATGTGAGATTTTGAAAGTAAGACAAATTATATATCTGCTACAATAGATAATCAAGTCACTCTGAAAATATCGACAGATAAGCTAAGTTTCTTAAAATATGAGATTTATAATCTTAAAAATAGAGAATGAGTAAATTCACCCCCTATTAATGAATATAGGATGAAGAATTTAGAGACATAAAAAGAGAAAGAATTTAAGTTTTGGATTTATTTTTTGGAAGGAATTGGAAGTTTCTTTGTTTCATTTTAGTTGAGTAATGTATATAGTAAGGGAATTGAGGAGGATCAAAAGAATTGATTTCCACCACAACTTGTATAAGAGGGTGTGTGTCTATTTTTTGTTTTTTTTGTTTTTGTTTTTGGCTTGTTCTTGAACTTAAAAAATAATTTTTTAGAAGTTTTGTGGATGGCCTTTTTTTGAACATAGAAAAAATCTATTATGGAGTTTGTGAGCTCTTTTATGAGTAGCTTTTGTTTTTTTATTCTTTTGGTTGAGATGAGAACAAAAGGTGTGAAGGTTTCAAGTTAATATTGCTCTCAATTTTTTCTTTCTTCTCAAAGATGAGATTAAAAAAAGAAAAGAAGTGTAATATCTGCCTTAAAGGACCAATTTCAATGTATTTAATTCTTATATCATTGATTTTTGTATTCTTGTTCCATGATCACATTCTAGCTTATCATAAAATAATATATAGATTATGCATGATTTATGGAGCTATTATTTAATACAAAAGGAAAAAAGTTATTATATAAATTAATGTTGCTTTTTACATGGAAACTAAAATCTTCACAAACTCAAACTAAAGTTCCAAATTACCTTTTCTAGTGCGTCTTGGGTTAGATATTTGATTTTTCGATTCAATTTTTTGATTTTTGATTTTAAAATAGTGTGCATTAAATATCGTAGTTGAACTAATTTGGTTTAATTTATTTTTGTTTTTTAATTTTCATTCGATTTGATTTGGTGTTTTTAAATGGACTTTTTGGTGCGAACTAATGAAAAATAAAAAGAGGACAAAATCAAAATATGAGACACTTAAAAACTTAAAATTATTTTAAGTGATGATGTGCCCCTTGAAACAATTATTAAGCTTAAAAAAATTATATTTATCTTTGTCAAGAACATATGTCTTCAATTATTACTCGAGGAAAACAAGCACGAAAATGAATTCCTTTATATGACATACATTGATAAAAATATGAGCGGATTCCTTTGAAAAATAACATCTCAAGTTAATTATATGAATTGCAAATTTGTTGTTATTTTAATTTGTTTCATAGATGATTTAATTGTCGATTGATTGTTATTATTGTTATTATTATTATTAGTATTATTATTATTATTATTATTATTATTATTATTATTATATATATGACAAAAATCAAAGTATAAGACACTTAAAAATTTAAAATAATGTTAAGTGATGATGTGCCCCATTAAACAATTATTGTGCTTAAAAATATCATATTTATCTTTGTCAAGAACATGTGTCTTCAATTATTACTCGAGGAAAACAAGCACGAAAACGAAAACGAATTTCTTTATATGACATACATCGATAAAAATATGTTTGGGTTCCGCTTGAAAAATAATATCTCAAGTTAATTAAATAAATTATAAATTTGTTATTTTTTTGATTTGTTTCACGAATGGTTTAATTGTTGACTGACTGTTATTTTTTGATTAAGGAAATGCCTCTCTCTCTCTCTCTCTATCTATCTATCTATATATAACACTCATATAAATGGTGCTAATTCTCATGATCTTTCTAGTCTCGTTTGATTTTGAGAGCTTAAATTTTATTTTTCTGGAGTCTAATATATAGTTTTTTAAATATTTTTTTAAAAAAAATTCGATTCTTCTGTGCACAAAAGTTTTGGGGGACTCCTACATTAAATACTGAATCAAAAATTAAAATTTTCAAAAAAAGAATACGAATATAGAATCAAAAAATCAAATTAATTTAGTTCAATTCAATTTTTTGATATCTATACTAACTCCTAGTTGAGGGTTTTTTTTTCATTCAAGTTATCCTTTTGAAAAAGTTTGATTCGGGTCATTCAAATGAATCAATTCAAATCTATATAAATAAATATTTCTAATTTGTTTAATATTTAATATTTATATTAAACCTAACAAGGAGAATAAATAACTCATATACTATTGTGTCATTTTCATCCTTTCACGAGAATAGGTACTATGATTAGGACTCTTCTAAATTGTTGTGTCACTCACCATAATAAAATTAAACAAAAATAAATACAACAAGTGAGACACTCCTAAATTGTTGTGTCATTTCACTATGTTGGAAAGGAAAATAAACACAATGATTAGGACTCTTGTAAAATTGTTGTGTCACTTCACCATATTAGAAAAAAAAAACATAAAGATTAAGTCAATGAGGAGAGAAAAAAAAGTCTAGGTATATTAAAGTTGTCACTATTAAGGATGGATTTGATTAGTGAGAGAGCCAGAATTTTAAATTAGGAGTTTAAAATTTAAAAAAGTAGGGGTTTAACCTCTAACATATATGCATAAAAAATAATTTTAATCATACATAAATAGTATAATTTCTTGCTAGAAACCCTTGAATATAAGGTGCATCCGCCACTGGGTCAGACCATAAGGATCTACTGCATATAGTCTTATCTTTTTTGGTAACTCTTTAGTTCTAATATAAATATTCACATGACATGTTTAAGACCAAAATATTAAAAGACATTTGATACATTTTACATGACTTTATTAGTTTAGAAACATAAAATTTAAAAATCTATTAAAACCTAATTAATAAATTCAAGTGAAAAGAGTAATAAATAGCATATACAAGGATCTATTCAAAAGAACAACCCCTTTGATTGGCAAACTAACTAGATAGTTAGAAAGTAACTAAAGATTGCAAATTTATTTGCATAGTATCTAGTGAAAACCCAAGATTAGAAAATGAGTGGCCTTAATTAGAGATAGTGTATTACTCCTAATTCACTAGAATCCTAAGAGGGTTGTCTTTTTCATTCATATCTTGTTTTGAAGTTTGAAACTAAGATATAAACGTTATTCACGAATTGTATAGTGAAATATATACATTCTATATTAAACCTGCGAATTGTATAACGAATTATACAAACGTATACAAAAGTTGCGCAAATTATAGAAACGTCGTTATAACTATAGTTATAAAATGTAATTATCCAAACCATAGCTATAAAGCATAATAAGAGATTTTTGAATTGTAATATGTGAAAATTCCTCATTTAAAAATCTCTTTTTACTTCTAAACTATATGCTATTAAAACTAGATTAACAAATTCAAGTGAAAAGAGTAATAAATAGCAAATACAAGGTTATATTTAAAAGAACAGCCCCCTTTGATTGGGAAACTAACTAGATAGTTAGAATGTAACTAAAGATTGTAAATTTATTTGCTTAGTACATAGTTTTACATTAATTAATATGTGATTCCTTATATTAAAACCCAAGATTAGAAAATGAGTGGCCTTAATTAGAGATAATGCATTACTCCTAATTCACTAGAATCCCAAGAGAGTTAGTCGTTTCATTCATATCTTGATTTGAAGTTTGAAACGACAATCCAAATTTGCGTAGAAAGTCGTCGCTGAGCTACTTCTCACTGAGTTACTTACGGAGGGGCCGTCGAGAGAGATTTGCATGAGTTTAAATAATATCTATTTATATCTATATATATATATATATATATATACTATGTTAAAAGCCTAAAGATCCTTATAAATATTGTTTGAACTTTTTGTCCTTTATTAAAAAATTCTCCTTTAAACGAATTCGTCTTTTCACTATTTTTTGTATTAAGTATTTACTCTTTTATTTACATATAATTTCAAGATTCACTTTTGAATTGAATTTCTTTATATTTAGAATTTACTCTTGATTTAGAACTATTCTGTATAAATAACTATCTAGACTATGAAGGAAAGGAAAAATATTACTATTATTTTTTTAATATTTTAGACTTTGAAATTAATTAAAATTTTGATTATAAAATATTTTGTTAATAAAAGTATGTAATATAACAAATTTAAAAAAGAAAAAGAGTGATTAAAATTACGTTGGAAACATTAAACAACTCCTTTTGTATTTAGGAGTCTTTTCCAAAATTGGATTTTAATTAATTATT